>KV744429.1:0-32251 GCA_000468175.2 Phytophthora cryptogea
CTATCACTGACAGCAACGTTTGGTCGCACCTCACAGTCCACAAGGTGGAATCCACCGTCATGGTCCTCGATAAGATTTAGCACCTGGTTGATAAGGCCGGTGTCGAATAGGTGCCCTTCAAGCAGGATACACGTACTCCCCGCAACTTCCTGCTGCGCGTCCAGGAATTTGTACTGTTTACTGCGTTCACGCTCGGCGCGCATACGGTGAATGTACTCATATTTGGGGGCAAGAGCTCCCTTGCTTGCGATACACGCGCCACGGAGCTCAGCAGGTAGCTCCTTTTGCTCATGCAATGGAACACTGGATGAGGACGCATTCGTTAGCGCCGCTACGTATGACACCAGACGGTCACCAAACTGTTGGCTCGACTCGCGCGCAAGCTCACTCGGCAAGATATCGACTCCCATCATCATGATGCCATCGTCTCCTTCAAGTCCTCGACTGTCGCCGTCTTCGCGCATTTTGTCTTCAGCGACATCGTATAGTGCGAACGGGCGTTCAATCTCCGTCGCGCGCTCCAAGAATTCAACACTGCCGCCAATATCGCACGAAATATCGGCAATGCCCAGCAATTTGTAGTTTCCAGAGCCTCGAAGTTCACGGATCTGTTCGCGTGTGATCAGCCGTGGGAAACGATCGTCCCAGTACATGCAGTTCACCAACATGGAAGTGTAGGGCAGCACCTTCTCGTGGAAAGCAGCGTCGTACTGGTGCGGATTCTGATAATAGTGCGCTCGTGAGGTCGTGCCGTTGCTCCCAGGCTGCGGCTTGACGAAGAACTCCGGATCATCAATCACTGTGCCGTACAAGATGTGGTTATTCTTCGGTAAATTGGGCAGCTCGGAAGGGTGCACCATTTCATGGGGCATGAGCTTGAAGATCTCCTGCGCCCCTTTGGACACGTTTCCGTTGCCCGTGAAGGCGAACGTCATGGGTGCCAACTCACTGGGCATCCCATCAGATCGAATCCTCCGCCCCGCCGCCTCCACCGCGTCCTTGGCGCGTTCCAGATCCGCGTACATGTAGGCAGACGCGACGTTCACAAAGGGCGAGGAGATGCCCATGTTGATGAGGCGCTCTCCAAGGCCCCGGAAGCCCGCAATCATTCCTGCGCGCCCCGCGTTACCTCCGAAGGCGATGAGACGCTTGCCGCTTTCCTCCGTGATGCACTCGTAGTCGATGAGCGTGACGCGACGCTGCAGCACGGCGTCCAGCAGCGCCATGTTCTCGGGCTGCGCCTTGATGGTGTGGCTGAAGAAGAGGTACGTCTTGTCCGCCAGCAGTGCGGGCTCCGGAACCTGCTTGACGCCCACGATGACGTTGGCGGGCGCCAGGTCTTCGGCCAACGTGGCGCCTGCGCGCACGTACTGCGCGTCCGAGAAGACGCGCGCCGTGGACGGCTGCACCAGCACTTGCACGCCGCGCTGCACGAGCTCGCGGACGTGCGCGGGGGTGAGTGGCGCGCGGCGCTCCCACTTGTTGTAGACCTCGCGCACGATGCCCACGCACTTGCCGCTCATCTTGGGAGACTTGAGTCCAGCGGCGCAGATTGCGGAATGAAGCCAAAAAAGCTGTGAATGCGCAGGTTGAAGGCGAAGATTCGCCTCGAAGTGAGAGCGGACGAGGCGAACAGCTGGAATGTGGTTGTGTCGATTGGATTACATGGTATATGAAATGTGAAGGTTCCAGAACTACTTAACCTTTAGGAAAGTAGAATGTATCATATAAGGGTATGCTGTTTCAGGTTCGTGAGGCAGGGTTGAAGTTGTCGTCTGCAGACGATCGTCCTGCAGCCTGTAGACGACAGCAATCGTCGAGATCGGATGCACGAGGTCAGCACAGTGTGCTCCATCCTGGCGCCACGCACTTGATGTGCAATGCTGCTGGAACGAGTGGTCATGACACGTCGTGGGTCATCCCGATGCCTTTTGGTAGTTGCCTTTTGAGATGGCCACGCCACCTGCGGAGACCGTCGCGCCGTCGCCTCGGTACTTCAGCTTCAGGAACTTCCTGTCGGAGGCAGAAGCCGCGACGTTCTTTGAGCTGCCACATGCCGAACAGGTGGCGAAAGTGACGCAGTACTTGGATTTCCTGGGCCAACAGCCCGACGCAGCGCAGTTCACGACCTCATCCAAAGCGTCCGTCAGCTTCGCGAGGCTCCGAGACGCTTCTATTGGTTCTGAACTCGAAGATGACGACCCCAAAACCGACGAGCAGCTGGTCAAGCAACTTCTTGAAGGACGGACCCGCAGCGGGTTCGGCGCCTTTGGCACGGAGCTAGGTTTCCTGCCTCAAAAGCGACTGAGCCTAGCGGTTGCTCACATTGTAGAGCAGATTGGCCACACGTACATCGTCGAACGGAACAAGCGCGGCGTTGTCAAGCCACCGGAACTAAACAGCCGAAGCTTCTTCTTCTACTGGTGTCACGCAGAGAAGCAGAAGCTCATGGATATCCGAGAAAAGCTTGCAGTAGACGGCATGCCACTGCAACAAAGGCAACTCTACTGGCAACGCATTGTGATTGTAGTCGACCGCGCCATGTGCGATGACTGCGTCCGATTTGTCGAGTGCTTCGCGCGGTTTGAAAAATCGTTTATCAGTATCCAAGATCCGGTTGTTTTGCGAGTATTTCCTTCAACTAGCTCACAACCAGTCCTCGTCAGCAACCTCGCGGATTCTGTACACTCTTTAGAAGCCCCGCGAAGTCGTTAACGAAACGAAACGAAAGAAGGATAAGTTGTCCCGATAATTTACTTCTACTTAAAAAAATCGTCCTAGTGTTCCCTTGCGCTTCAGTCTCTGCGGCTGTTGCTGAGCTCAATAACGTTTTTAGCGTGGTAAAAAATACTCTCAAAAGATTAGTGCACGAACCTCGACGTCCCCTGATACTCTGCCACTAGGATTCTGTAGGAAATAACGTTGTAAAGCGAGATCCATGAAAACAATAACTGCTGATCCCTACGTACAGACTGAAGCAAGTTTGGACCGGATTCTGGAACAGCAGATTCGTTTTCGCGAAGATCCCAACAGCGTGTCAAGTGTTCTTCTTGCTCCATCAAATTTAGTTCGTGTTGCTGCGAGACAAGCTGCTGAAATTGGGCTAATTTCTCTGCCTGGGTTGCTGTCGCGTGCTCACGATATGCAATGGCCTCCTCCCTCTGTGCAAGTTGCAAACGCCATGCCTCCAGCTAGCATATATGCGGAATACACACAATGGTGAGTTGTGCAATTGTTCAGACGAAATTTCAACCACTTCCTTGTACCTCTTGTCTTTCTATCTCTACGTCCGCCAACGTTTGGGTATAAGCAGCAGTCAACCCCCGTTCCAAGTTCTTTGTACGCTTTGTGAAAGGCAACCACAAGTAAGTCGCTGACGCTAAACGTGCTGCAGTTAAAGATATGGATCATACAAGAATGGAACTTACCTTGTCATCTCCCTTAGCTTTACTCTCTAACTGAGCCTGAAAGCTCGCAAGCTCTGCTTCTTTCTCGTTTAGCACGCGCTCTTTGGCAAAAAGCTAGCCCCAAACGAAACACTGAATATTAGTTCTCCAATGTAGCTTGGTAACGAAGGTAAACGTACATGTTTCGACTTGTCATCTACTTTGGCCCGAGATAACACAAGTTCCTACACACGAAAGTACCAAACAAATAAAACTTCTGCCAGAGCCACTTTGAAGCAATTTTCCTACTTTTTCACGGAGATCAAGGATGATTTCACGATCGCTGTGCTCATTATTTGCCTCGGCTTGTTGTGGCTCCGCGTGAAGCTGGTGCTCTTGTTCTAGAAGTGCGTCATGTAGACGTTCCTCCAGCCGAGTGATTTCTAGAATTCGAGCGTCCAAGCTCCGCTCCTTGTTGGCTATGCGTTCCATTTCTTCATTGAGAGAGCGCTCAACCGATCGGATACTCCTCTCTCGTGACTTTATTAAACGATAAATATCAGTTACCATTGGGGTCAGTCAGAATTGCTCATTAGACATTTTTCACCTGTAAGGTTTGCTGCTCCTTCATGATCACAGTCTACCACGGATAAAGTAAAATGGAGTTAGCTGATGTACATCACTACACAAAAGAAACAATAGCTGTACGCAATACCCTGCATTCTGTTCGTACATATAAAGCATTGAGATACTTTTCCTGCTCCGACAGGTTCTCCTGGTTGCGTTGCACCGCTTTTTCGCCATTGTCTGCGGAGAACCAAAACTGCATTGTAAAATACAAGACTGAAGTGTTAAACGCACCCAAAAGTCTCCCAACTACCAAGTTTTGTGTCTTCTGGAAAACTTCGAGACGACTCGGATCGTTCACACTAGGTACAGCAAAATGTCAACATCCAAACTCGACCCTCCACTTGACAGCCCACATACGGTATCAGTCGAAAGACCACTTTTCAGCGATTTTTCCTTTGCAGCCTTCACGCGGTTGCGTAGAGATCGGAACCCTCCAGTAGCGCTCTCCATTACTTTGGGCGTTGAGCACCACAAACTCAAACTATCCTCGTCTTTCTAATTTGAACCACAGTATCGCTAGTCGAAATGTAGTCATTTTAAACAGATACATTCATTCCGCATGGAGACCGCATAATCATCCGGATAGGCGGAGGCAGTAGCCAAGTGTCCGCTTCGAGCGCAACAGAATGGCCGAGGAGGAGCCCGTGAAGCGTCCCCGTGTGGCCCCGTGGAACGCTGTGGCGGTCCTGGCAGTGTTGCTGCTGCTGCTGACGCCAGTGTGGGTCGCGTACGGCTGCTTGGGGGCGCTTTTGACACGTCCTAACTCGAAAATCATCAAGAATGGACTGCAACTGCTGGCGGTACTGGGTCTGTGGGTTTCTCTGCAGATATTTCTTACCAAACTGGAAGGTGGGACAGAGGACATGTGGATGAAGCTGGTGCTTGTGGGCTGGATTGTTGCGTTGCTGCTGGCGCAGTGGAAAATGGATCAACTGCTGGTGTTCCACCTCAGTCAGAAGGCGGAGGAGCGTCGCATTGATGTTGCTGCAACTGCGAAGCTGGCGTTGATTTTGGGAGCTGCTGCGGTTTTGTCGAAGGCAGGTTCAACGGTGCTCTCGCAGGCACGGATTCGGCCAAGTTACGCTATGAGTACGTCTAAAGGAGTGTTTGCTGACATAGATGACTGCTAATTTGTGTTTGTATTTTTCATTTTGAATAAATCAGACATGTTTTGGGCGATATACTTGCTGCTGCCCGTGACTATAACGATCTCGCACTTGAAGATTTGGATTCCGGCACGATATGCCGAGTTGGAACGGTTGGAGCGTGACATCATCGAGCGAAACGTGAAAGTGCCGTTTGAGATGTTGAAAATTGCAGGGCTGGGAACAGTGCATGTACCGTGTACCGCACCGATCACTGAAAACCCAAAACCGCCTTTAGTGCTTCTTCATGGATACGCCGCGGGAAATGCGCTGTGGGCTTGTGTAAGTTGCAACCCCATCGCTCTTAATGCGTATTGGGGACTGGCGATGTATTACTCACACTGGTCATGATTCAGAATTTTGAGAACTTGTCGACGCACTATGACGTAGTAAGTGGTTGTAGTGCAGTGTATGCATGTATCTCGTGTCCTCTCATCTAACTTTCTCCACAATTACTGCAGTATGCAATCGAATGGATCGGAACAGGAAGATCAGATCGTCCACAGTTCACTTCTTACGAGGTCCGTACAAATCCAGTTACTTGCATGCTACTGATGCGACTACTAACAGGTTTGTCTGACTGCAGTGGGCATACGTGAATGAGATTATGGTCGAGGCACTTGAAGATTGGCGAAAGGAGCTCAAGGTTTTTGATACCTGTAGTTTACCACCTGTCATTGCTTAATAAGTAAGTCTAACTACGCGCTTGTTTGACAGATCGACAAGTTTTATCTCGGAGGCCACTCGATGGGGGTAAGTGTCAACATTTTTTTTCTTCGTAAGATGTTGCTTCCGACCGATTTGTGTGGCGCTTTCCTACTTAGGCTATGTTCGCCTCATCGTACGCTGTGAAATACTCAGACCGTGTTGAGCACCTGGTCTTAATCTCACCTGCTGGCGTTGGTCATCCCCCGCTGTCGAAGAATTTGCCGCTGGGTCTCCGCATCTTCCGCTCTATTTGGAATCTCCGACTGACTCCGATGGTAAGTAATTGCTGCAGTCATTCATCGTCGTACTTATCCCACATTAAGACTGGTATGCATATTGTTTGTAGAGCGTCGCAAGATATGCTGGTCCATTGGGTCCTCGCTTTCTGCACTTCATCGCGTCGGTGCGTGTAAGCGTGATGCCCAAGACGAGCTGTATCCGTCGCGGACTGATCCCTCTAGACGTATTGGCAGCTTACTGGTACAACAACTGGGCCCTCGAGAAATCCAGCGAGATCGCCATGCACTCGCATTTGCTGCCTGGCGTGTATGCCAAGCGACCGCTGTGTGAGATTTTGACGCCGGAGACGATCCGCATCCCCATCACGTTCATTTATGGCGGCGGCCCCGACTGGATGAGCTCCAGCCACGGTGAGAAGATGGCGACGAGTTTTGAGGGGAAACAGAGTGTGGAGGTCGTATTGGTGCCGGGAGCTGGACACCAGCTTTTCATGGACAACGCCCCGGCGTTCAACGAGATGCTGCTCGGTGCACTAGCTCGGGCCTGAACTACAGAAGCAAGTGTAGCCATGTGTCACGAACTGGCGCGTAATCAACATTGCGACAATTTTGCGCTCTGCATAATCCGGAAAGTCAGGATATATCCAAATTGCAAGGTTTTATAAACTATACAGGTTGAAAAGAGCCGTTCTACTGGGTCATACGTACTATATTTTGGAGGTAAATTTCTGGTCGCAATTCAGGCTTAGACAAATAGTTTTGTGCAAATCCAGAATTGCTGGTTTACTTGTCTCGAGACCATCATTCCAGTGGTCGACTAACGGACCTTACTCATTGATCAATCGTCCTCGAACCGCACAAGTGCCACCACCTTCTACAGACCATGCTGCGAATGCTGCGACCCGTAGCCGCCACCACAGGTATTGCATGCATGTAAACCATCTCTGAAACTTTATTGTGTTGCTGAGCTTTTGGTGCTGAAGCGGTGTTGCTTGCTGCAGGCGTGGCGACGGAGGGCCGACTGTGGCACTGGGTGCCTGCCAGCTACGCGAAGCTCGAGGAAGCGGAGCGCAAGATCCTGACGCGCGCAGTCCCGACGCCATTCGAGATGAAGAAGGTTGCACAGCTTGGCACCGTGGTGGTCCCTTGCTCAGACGAGGAGAAGCGCAAAGATGCCAAGAACCTCGTGCTGATCCATGGCTTTGCCGGCGGCAACGCTGTGTGGGCAATGGTGCGTGAAAAGTGCCAGTGACTGGAGGAGTGACATCCTTGTTCTTACTAATTGGTGTGTTGTGGCTGTACAGAACTTGGAGAAATTGTCCAGATACTTTAATGTGGTACGTTGCTTGCGTAGTGCTTGGGCAAAATACTTGTTACACGGTATGTTTTTAACCGCTTACGTTTCAATGCGTTGGCAAAACAGTATGCGGTGGAGTGGATTGGTGTTGGCCGTTCCGATCGACCTGAATTCGATTTCAAGGATGTAAGGGACTGGCTGGTTCAAACCTGCTTGGTGTAGGAATCTTTGTGTCTGACGTTTCGCTACTCTTTTGTTTGCGAAGTTTGACAGTGCCGACGAGTTCATCGTGAATTCGTTTGAAAAATGGCGTCAAGAGATCGATCTCGATAAGTTCGACCTCTGTGCTCACTCGATGGGGGTAAGACTTTCGTGCAGCACCATATTGACGATTGTGGCCTGATTTAACTCCATGCTCGTTGCATCTACAGGCAATGTTCGCATCATCATACGCTGTGAAGAACCCCGAACATGTTAATGTAAGTCAATCTGCTCTTGTGAATTAATTGCTCAAATCTAACGTTTGTTTGTTATGTATCTTCGTGGACGAACCTACAGCACCTGGTGTTGGCATCACCTGCTGGTGTCCCGCAGCCGCCACCTCCGCCTGATCCGACGTCGGAGGAAGGCAAAACTGTCAACAAGTCGTGGTTGAGACGAATGGTTTACTTGGCATGGGAACAGGGTATGACGCCGATGTCTCTTGCTCGCTTTGTTGGACCGTACGGACCGAAGCTAGTGCAAAATGTTGTGCATCGACGAGCTTCGTTCATGTCGGAAGGAAGCGCCATGCGTGACGGCCGCGTGGACCTCAATGAGCTGGGCGAGTACATCTACCACAACTGGGCACTCAAGCCAAGCGGAGAACGTGCGATGACCACGCACCTCGCTCCAGGTGCACATGCAATCCGTCCGCTAGTGGACTTGCTTCTTCCGGAAAATGTGAAGATGCCGCTCACGTTCATTTACGGCGAGTACGACTGGATGGACTACCGCCATGGAAAGGGTATCGTGGATCACTTTAAGGAGAAGGGCCGCGACGCTGACCTGTACCGTGTACCGGATGGAGGCCACCAAATGTTCCTGGAAAACCCCGACGAGTTCAGCCGCATTCTCATCGACAGCTTAACTTGATAGACAGTATCAGATAATACCACATTAGACTTGATGGCAATTCTAAATGATGAATAGATTGCATTCCTCTAATTCATAGACCTTTTCAGACGCGCTTGGAAAATTGCAATGTCCCCTCCCTCCTGAAAGTCAGGGTGCAGCTCCTCTGTCTTCACCAGTTCAATCTCGAACACCTCCTGAAACGTATCAAAGAACTTCTCTTCTGAATTCTGACGCTTCTTGTACGCAAGCAGCACGAGTGTCTCTGGTCCAGCCATTGCCTGAAGCGACGTCATAAGTGCTTCAAACGCCGAGGCGTACGGACACGCCACAATGTCAGCGCCAAGGATCACGTCGTAATGCTCCAACCCTCCCTCTTTCGGCACCAACCGATGCTCCAATTCACCCCAAAGGTACTCGTCTGCAGTGCAAATATCTTCCGAGAGGTTGTTGACCTCGATATTGCCTTGAGTGAGAGCCACCGACGCTGGGTCTCCATCGGTGATGACGATGCTCTTGGGCCCCAAGTGAGCAGCGACAACTCCGACGAGTCCCGGCCCGCAGCCCAGTTCAATCACGCGTTTGTCTCTCACGAGTTCTCCATGAGCTGCCAGATACAGAGACAATGCAATAGCCGCATCGTACACCGAAGCGCCAAAACCCAACGCAGTGCCGCCTCGTCCGTCGCCCTGCCACGCTTGATCGATTCGAATGCGTTTGCCAGCGATGGGGAACCATCGAGTGGCGTCTCGTAGTGCGTCGTGGAAAGGGTTTCGGAAGGAAAAAGGCACGAGAGCACACGCCGAAGACGCTGGAGATGGAGATGGGGGCTTCGTATCATTGGAGTTAGCGCCCATAGCTGCAGCTATACCCGCGGACTCAGCGGAGTCCATTTTGGTGCCAATAATCAAGTTTGACGACAAAAGTAATGTTTTCCTCTCTATTGTTGATTTTTGCTGCAAATTTTGCATTTGGAGCAAGCATGGAGCTTTGCTGCGTTGAAGACGGTGGTGCTCACTCTGGCTGCGTGTTGTTGCAGGAGAACCTAGCAGAACTTAAATAAAGGCCAGATTAAGCTGGTCGTCGAACGGCTTGAGCAGCGGCGCCAGTAGGTTCTTCTCGTGCGGAGGCAGCGACTCGCGCAATTTTACCAGTTCGTCATACTTGGACCCCATCTTCTCCACGATCTTGTTGAGCTTGCGCTGCGCTTCAGGGCCGCCACCTTCTGCTACCTTGGACTTAAACGAGAGGAAGTGTCGTAGCAGCTCACACACATCGTGGAACTGGTTGTACACCTGCTTCTTGAACTCGTTCGGGATGTACTCAGCCGCCAACGCCCCACTCGCCAAATTTGCAGCCGATGAAGCTGAAGCGGAGTCGCTCGTGGAGTCTGAACACGCCACGACTTCAGACAGCACATTGAAGCAGGTCTTGGAACTAGGATAAGCATTCTCCAGCTTGATCGGGGACTTGACCGTGGCCTGAAATACTTGTGCTGCTTCTGGTAGCGATAATTTGGCGGTGGTGTTGCCATCTGAAGCAGTGCCCTTCTCAGCGTGCTGAAAGTAGCGCGACTCGTCTTCAAGCGTCAGCGGGTTGTACGGCGGTGGGACTTTATCCTGCAGATCATCCAGCAACGTCGCGTCCTCCAAGTTGTCGTGGTATCCTGCTTTGGGCTTCTTCTGTGGCAAGGTTTGCTGTGCGTTTCCTTTTCCAACCTTCTGCTGCAGTTTTCCTGCGTGTGCTGGGTCCAGCACATACGCGCCGTGCCTGTTAAACTTGGCGATGGTGATGCTGAATGGGTTCTCTTTTTCCGTCGTCTGCTTCTTGGCGTGGTGCACCGCCGCGTCTTCTTCTGTCGTCGTGAGATCGATGAGCGGGTCCACAATTCCGCGCGGATCAATGCTCACACCCTTGGACTCCTCCTTCTCCTTCTCCTCATACTTGGTGAACATATCCTCATGGCCAGCTTTCCTGTCGCGATGGAAGTACTTGGACTTGAAGAAGGCGCCCCAGAACTCCGTCTCCGTCATCTTGTCCGGCACCTGGCCCTGGTACGCCCTGTACACGGCCGGATACTGGATGAAGATTTGGTGGATCACTTCAGCGTTCAAGTTGTACTTGACCACATTGCCGCCTTCGTTGTCCGCCGCCAGGTCCGTCAGAATGGCCGACGTCTTGGCCGTCTTCTGTCTCTTGCTGGCCTCTCCAGCGATCAAATGGCGGCGACTGGCCCAGAAATCCTCCTCCGAGATCAGGCCGTCGTTCACCATCTCCGTGTGCTGCCGCTTGAGCGCCGGGTTGGCCGCGAGCAGCGCCGCCCGCTGCTTGATCTCCGTGGGGTTGCACAGCGCCGCCGCATTGGAACGCGTCCCCCTCGCGCCGTTCTCACGCAGCCGCTGAGCGATAAACTCCTTGGCCCGTTCGCGCGCCTCGAACGCCTCCTCCAGACTGCCGGACGGGGCCACGAACTCGAGCACGAGCGTGGAATTGTGCGCCAGGCGCAGGCGGATCATGGCCTTGGGACTCGAGAGAGACGACACCTGCTGGTCCGCTACGGTGCTCCAGGACACGACGATGGGCGGGTGCTGGCCCGCGGGCGCCTCGGGAGATGCGTCGGCCATCCATCGCAGCCCTTGGGGAGAGAACTCGGCCCTCCCGTCGCGCTTCTTCACGCGCACGAGCGCCACCAGAACCCCCGACATCGATGCACTTTGCGGCAGGAGATCCAAATGGGCACAAGACGATGTTGGCGGAGGGTATAGCACTGAGTATCAAATATGAGAGATAAATTGGTATGGTTATTACTTGAAATACTGAACGAAGTGGAATACGGATGTATCGATTATCAAGGGTTTTGTTTCTGCTCGACTGCACGATGCGAGGCATTATTGCATTTGAAGGAGGATGACGCGGACGTCGCTCTCGCTGCTGGTGCCGCTGCTGCTGGCGTTGGGCTGCGTGTGTGGGGAGGAGTACCATCGRCACACGAACAACTGGGCGGTGATTGTGCGTACAACAGACGGAATGCAGYGGACAAGAGCCAAAGGWAGGAAAACAATTGACCATTGCTTGATACTGCGMATCAGGTGGACACTTCTCGCTTCTGGAGCAACTACMGACACGTGGCCAATGCGCTGTCGCTGTATCACTCCGTCAAGCGACTGGGTATTCCAGAYAGCCAGGTCTGAAGCTCACAATTCAAGTGTTTTCTAGTATTTTCAAGGTCTCAAAACTGATGTTGTGGTCTTTGGATCGTTCGCTGTATGACTGTGGATGCTACGGTATTGCTAAATAGATCATCCTGATGCTAGCCGACCAAATGCCGTGCAATGCCCGCAACTGCTTCCCAGGGCAGGTGTTCAACAGCAGGACACAGAAAATCAACCTGTACGTAACCTCTCGATTCCATTAACTAGGAACCTGCAGAGTTTGTGGGACGCAAAAGCACAATGCAGATGATGGCAGATACTGTCTTACTGTTCGTTCACATTGTGCTCTTGCTTTGAAGATATGGGAAGAATGTCGAGGTTGACTACCGAGGCTCAGAGGTCTCGGTTGCCAACTTCATTACGGTTCTCACAGGTGCGTTGCGAATTGGCTAGGCAGGGTGGAGTGCAATTTCTTACTAGGTTTGTTGTGAGGGCTGTAGGCCGCCACGAGCCAGGGACACCCGCGTCGAAGAAGCTCGACACGGACGAGAACAGCAACATCTTTGTAAGACTCGGGCTTAGCTTGTCACAGTCCCTTTCGCTCACGTCTTCCATTTGCAGCTTTACATGTCCGGGCATGGCGGCGACGGGTTCCTCAAATTCCAGGTGCGCGCAATGGTCTCGTTTTGTCAATGAAGGTCAACGTGATGGGTGCTCACTTCTGTCGTGCTTGGGCCAGGATTTCGAAGAGATGTCGAGCCAAGACCTCGCCGACTCCATCCAGGAGATGCACGTCAAGAAGCGGTGCGTGCAACCTGTTCTCTGGCTTTGATCGGAGATATTAACGATGACATTCGGGCAGCTACAACGAGATCTTCTTCATGGTGGACACGTGCCAGGCGGGCTCGCTGTCGAATGCGTTGGAGTCCCCAAAGGTGGTGACCATCGGCAGCTCACAGACCGGCGAAAACTCGTACGCACACCACTCCGACTTCGAGGTGTGCATTTGGCAGCTTGAAACAAGCGTGCGCTGATTGTATACTGACTTGTGTGCTGCGTCATGTAGTTGGGTCTATCGGTCATCGACCGCTTCACCTTTTCGACGCTGGACTACTTGCAGCGCATGAAGGTGGGCGACTCCATCCGAAACGGGACGTTGCGAGACCTCTTCAACTTTTACGATCCGAGAATGCTGCTGTCGACGCCCGATTACCGAACGGATATCCTGGGGCGCTCCATTGACGAGGTGCCAATCACGGATTTCCTCGGCTCAATGCTGGACGTGCATCTTCACTACGATGACGAAGCGTATCCAATCGAGGCCACCCCTGCAGTGTCTGCTTTTAACACAAAGGTGGATTCGGACGTGAAGGTGGATGATGCAACCGGAATTTCAGGCTCTACTTCGGTTAGGAGCAAAAGCTCGACATCGACATTCGTGCAGGGCTTTCAGTTCACGAACGAGTTCTTTATCGGAGCTTTCGTGGCCGCGCTTAGCGCCTTTGTGGTGACTTCGAAGTCACTTTAACATTGAGAAAAGGGTGCATCCCTGTTTGACACGGTGAATCATGCGGGCAAAGTGTTACCTGCTGACTTATCCATAATGTACTACACTCGCGCAAACAGGAACGTATGAGAACCAACTGATTAATGGAGGATTGCCGGGAAAATACTAAATCACTAACTACTAGGATAGACCGATCTCGGGCAGAACGGAGGAGGTAGAAGAGGGGCGTTTAGCCGTATCCCCGCTGGCCGTGATTGTTCGTGAGGTGCGCACGCCGGTACATGGAGTTCGGGTGGTGCGGACTCGCGTCTTCCTCTTCAGGATCGCGGCCGAATTCGTCCCCGATCGGAGAGTGGCTCCGGATCAACAGACGAACGAATAAAACCACGATTCCAGACATCCAAATGGGCGATGTGCAAATGGTGAGCGCGATCAGCATCGGGCTTAGCAGCATGACGAAGGGCACGCACACGACGGCCGTGAAGTGCCAAATGATCCACGGGCGAATCTGCAGAGAAACAACGACATTAGCAGAAACAAGCATCAGATATCTGTCGGAACAGGGTACAAATTACAGGAAGCATTGACAAACCTTGGCGAATAGCGTCGTTCGTTGGATGAATCCCGGCACCACCATTGTCAAGACCCGTTCCACCACCGCTCTGTCCAACATGCACCCAAGTTCGTCAGAATCTCGTCGTTTCGTCCTACGCAGCGACAGCAAAACCACAACCGCACCGAATCTTGTGCACCGGTTGCATCACAAGAGCAATCTTGGACCTGACCGTCGTCACCAGTTGCTTCCCCGGCCTCTCCACGAACTCGTCTTGCTCGTCGAACTCCTCGTGGCGCTTCAGATGGAGTTTCATCAGCTGCGGCGTGTACGGCGTGTTGAGCGGCGTGCGATCATTGCGCAGCACTCCCTACAACGTCACAGCCAGCACATGAGCAATCTCCATCTCTATCATGCACAACTCGGAAGCAGCCACGTACCACGATGGGTTGCAGCCCAACGCCGTGCTGCTTGCGCTGGACGTACGGGTCCCACTCGGCGTCCATACTCAGCGGCGTGACGCTCTCCAAGCTGCGCACGCTGTCGCTGCCGTCCACAGGCCCTGGGAATGCAATGCAGCACCAACGTAGCAGAACGAGTGTTAGTCGCTCGCTGTCCATCAAAGCGGTGCAGTCCACGTTGAAGCTGCCGACAGAGACGCACCGTAGACGGCGGAGGCCAAGGCCAACTTTTTCTTCTCGTCGCCCATGCGGTCGGCAATTGGAGATGCTAGAAGAAGAAGCAGCAGCTCCAAGCGAGTGGCTTCCAGGCTTCTAGGCGGAAGCGTTGGGTGTTGGTCGTTGGCTTCGAGCTCTCGACTTGCAAAGTGACGTGAGAGTGCGTCCGCTGAGCTTTCGAAAAGCGCCGCAGACGGGCCACGCGCGCATCTCCCTTTTCTGGGGGCTGAAGGGTGGTGTGCGCCACGCACTATTGCGTGCGAGTACACCACGAGCACTAGCCAGTCCCACCGCATGGGCTCCGCATGCCTTCTAACCGTTGTATTGAGTATAACAGGTAGCTGAAACCTTTCTTTCCTAGCCATAAATATCGCCTAGGTATCACGTTACACTAAATATAACTTGTCTCAGACTTGAGGCCAATGGGCTCAGAAACTCGCCGGGGAGAGGAGACAGATAGAATCGACGCCAGGAAGAGCACGCTGTCGGTCGCTCTTTGCCCGCCCCAGGATCCGCACAGCCCCGAGACTCGACCACCATGGCGCTGGAGCTCGGCAACGACGCGTACGCGCTCACGCTGCTGGGCGGCAACGGCAGCGACGACCAGTACGACGGCGGCAGTCTAGCCACGCGCCCCTACTCCAAGACGTCTGCCGGCGTGCGTCCCCTGCAGTGTCTATAATCCCCACAACCTCTTATACTTAATGCACTCACTCGAGTTACATTTATATTGACGATGACAGGTCGACAACGAGCAGATGCGCACGGAGATCGTGCGTCTCGAGAACGTGTTGGCGAGTCGCATTGCGGCCCGCGCCAACCAGGACAAGTCCAACCTGCCACTGGAGCGCTCCAGCAAGATCGAGAAGTACGTGGAGGTCATGGAGCTCACCAAGTGTCTGCGTCGCCAGAAGGAGTTTCTGCTCAGTGAGAACCGCAAGCGCCAACGCTTTGCTGAGAAAATTCAACAGGCCATGCCGGTGCGTGGCAATTGGCAGTTTTTATTGAGTTTATTGGAGACTGACGGGAGTATTGGGGTGTTGTGCTGCTAGCCGTCGACGGACAGCATTCAGTTTATGAAGAACGTCAAGTATCCGTCCGATGAGGAGCTCGAGAAGACGTCTCGCGAGGCGTTCATGGAGATGATGGAGTACCAAGTAAGTGGCGAAGCAGCCACGTACATGGGCTGGCAGACCAAGCGTGAGTCCAAGTCGATGTACATGCACACGTTCTCGGAGAAAAGCTTCCTCGGCGAGGACATGGCCCGTGTCTTTAACGAGACCTGGACGATGTTTCACGACGAGGTCAAGCAGGAACTGCTGCACCGTCGACGAAGCAAGTTCTGCGTACGTTTTCTACTGCGTTGGAGCTGAGGTGTGAATGCAAGTGGACTGACCAATAATTGTTTTTTGTTGTTGTGGTGAATGGACATTTGCAGATCTTGAAGAAGCTGAACGACAACATGTATTTGACGCGCAACATCCACCAGTTCATTGGCGAGAGTTTTCCGCGCCACGCGATGACCCTTGTATGCCGCATTTCAATTGACAAGGACACATTCGCCATCATCAGCAAGTCGGTGGTGCCACCCACAAACGATGCTCAACACTTGGTGTGGACGGATGAGTGTTTCATGTGGAAATTCTCGAGACATGTGGATGCCCAGAGCGGATTTGACATTTCGATTCGTGGCAAGTATGGCAGTACTTCTGCCGTTGCAGGAAATCGCCTGCCCATGCTGGAGTCGTACTTCCAGCTCGTGGACTGGGAATCGCTGGTCATCCGTCCCATGTTCGACTTCACCTTAGGCTAGTTCGTTGAAGCTAGTTGCGCCTTTGATGTTCGACGCAAGGGAGTTCGTTGAAAGGCAGAAGGGCCGCCACAGAGAAGCAGGGTCGCATCAATCTGCTCCCACCCGACCAAAACATATTTTCTTTTGGTTTTGGCAGCATCCAGACTACCAGCGTGTCAGCCGGCTTATCTACCCGCTGAAGCTGTACGTTTCCACCCAGAAGTACACGCTTATAATTTACTTCCTGTTTAGCTGTACGCTTGCTTTAAGCGGTTCGTATGCGTCTTTCAGTTGTTGTTTCGGTATCCTCTTACGGGAGCCCGGTCTGAGAAGCAGAGGCAACCCATCTTCCTTATCCCGATGTTCCTTGGATAGTCCCTCGATGCAGTTCCTGTTTTCAAAGCTAAGGTTATTAGCTCTACTAAAATCCTGAAGAGAGTTGGTCCGAAGACGTACACTATTTCGCCGACCCGTAGACGTAGTGCAGCAAGTTGCGTTATTTCCTCCTCGGCCAACAGTGCAATAACCCTTGCTTCGGTCTCTTTGCAATCGAGTTGCGCGAACAAGTGAGCGCACTGTCTGCCAATCCATTGCATACCATCTTTGCGCTTCGTCTCAACTGCCTACATGTACAGGAGCATCCTTAGCATCAACTAGGGCCTACTCAACAAATAAAAAAGGAATCAGCCTACCTCTTTGCGAATTTTTAATCGTCTCTCCAGTTCATCCAGTTTTTCTTGGGTTTCATCAACATCGCTGCGAATGTGTCGTGAGCTAGAACGCACTCTTGACCCATTTGTCATTCCACCCCTTTGTATCTGTCGCACTTGTGTTTCTCCATTTGGCTCCACTTGCAACGCTGGTGCCGTTTGTAGTAGCATGCCACGTTTGGTGCTGCTTTGGAACGTTGAGCTGGTCTTCGCGCGATTGTTTCGTATCATACCGTCCGTGGGGGATATTGACTGCACAGATGACGCGCTTAGCACCTTTTGGCGTTCCTCGAGAAAATTGGCTTCCTGTTGATCGAGAAAAATGTCCAGGTCCTCCTGAAGTTTTTTTGTTTGGTTTGTGAAGGCTTCTTGAATGTTGAAGCGCTCCTGGTGGACCCATTCTTGTGCAAGATGTAAACGCAACGAGTCTTCAACTGACACTGCAGCTTTCGTGCACGTAGTGCGACTAGGTAGTGGAATTGTTGGCGAAAACTCACTTTGCTGGTTATCTTGTGTATAGCCTTGCTCTTCGTTTGGTCGAGACTTTTCACCAGGAACGACTCCTAGACGCTGGCAGAACTGTCGGAAGTCACGCTCAACTCCTGCGGTCAGCTGCTGTCGCGCTTCGGATGCTTGGAGGTGAAATTGCTTCCACCGCCCACAGTTTTGAACATTTTCCAGCTCGTAATGCTGACGGATCTCCGATTCAAACTGTTCCATCGTGAATTGGTTAGTCACCACAACTCTACTCAATAGAATAGAATTGAGTCACCTTGCGATCTAAGTAGTCGGCACTTTTTAGCTGCTGCTTGCGCTGTTGACTAGAAGGTACCAGTCCACTGCAGCTTCGGCGTCGACGATCGTTCTGAAGTAACTGCAATAAGACTGGAGATGGCTGAAATGGGAGCTGAAGCCATGGCAACAATGATCAGATCCATGCTAGCATTTGGTGATGGAAGTGCAGTGAAGGAGTGAAAGTATGATACCGGATGCGTTTCGAGATACAATTGCAGCACGTTCTTCTCGTGGCGAGATATTGACTATGGACCAAAATTCAACGTTAGTATGAACTCACCCTAAACGTCTGCCAGTATCCTTACCTCCAACTGACTAATTGCATCACATATCTCCTGCTCCCAAGAATGAACTTGATCGATACTTTTCGATTTACGCTGCATTGTCACTGCCTAACTGCAGAATGCGTTCTGCCTTGAAGGAGAAAACAAGTTGTCGACTTCCTTTCACGCATGTCATTTATGACTTTTATTTTGGGAGCGATTTGTTTGAGGTTGATTGCGGCGCTCTTTTTTCTCGTCCACAGCAGTTGACAGGATAAATATCATCTTGCTTGGGGTTTGGATTAGCGGTAGATTTCTGAGCTCTCAAGCAGAAGTTCGTAATTCTCGACAGACAACATTGCCAGTAGACGCTTATCCAGTGTCAAGTAGATCGGGGTAAGCTCTGCAGCAAAGAAGACCACAACGAGCAGCATCGCCTGTGTCTGTAAAGTACAGCAGCAGCGCAACAAATTTTACAAACCAATACAAATAAGCACTATGACTGATTTACTCCCGTACCGAGGCATTTTCGCGATCAACGTTGAACCACCCCTTTTGAGAAAACAACCGAATTAACCGATAGTCAGCGTACAGCTATATCAACGTGTTGATCGAAGCATCCATCTTACCTTGGTGAAGGTAAGCAGCGTCATCACACTGTATAGAATGCGTCCAAAGCTCCAGGCCATAACTAGTCGACCAACACGTTCGAGACGAAGTTGGGCTGATGGTGATTTGAACGGGAACCCTGATAGCGACAGAGTCAAATAGAGCCACGTCGAGAAAATGATGATCGGAAGGAACAAATCTGCAGCAGCGACCAAGTAGAAGATCATCGCAGGGATCTGTGTAGTATTAATACAGCATAAACAGAAAGTGAGGACACATCAAGCACCTTAGGAGTGCTCAAACGTACCACACTCAGTCGGTCTTGCTTCTCGTCATCGAAAATCCCGTTTTTATCGTAGAGGAAGAGACTCGCATAGAGCACCAGCTGAGTCAGATACAGTCCTCCATTGAAGACCAGGTAGAAAATCATCCACTTGCGCCTAAAAACCGCTGCTGAAAACCAATGTCGCCGCGACTACAACCCCACCATCCAAAGGGAACTGTCAGATTCTGCTTCATCTACCACATTCCAGCCCAGCACCATCTTACCGACTGAAACGCCTCGGCCCAAACTAGAACCAGCAGTAAATACGACGAGACAAAGAGGAAATCCGGCAAGTTGAAGAGCACGGCAACTACTTTGTTGTAAAAGTCCAGCTCCGCTTGTACGTGGGCGTCCGCTTTGCCCCTCGTCGCTCCATCTGCGCCGTCTCCTCCGAAATCCGGTGGGATCCCCCCACGAGTCCACGGATTATTGCCAGTAATTCCTGTAGGCAAATCTGCAGTGGCTTGGGAGTCAAAAATGCACAGTGTGGAGAATGTAGCGGATCGGAAGAAGGAGCCAAGAGCCACACTGAGGATCAGCAGTTGGACGGTGCTCCACGTCGTGTGCTGGTGGCGCTTGAGCACACGTCGAAGCTCGAGGTATTTGTTGACCGTCATGGCTGTAATCAGGACATAGCACAGCGCCAGGAAGTAGCTGGCCATGGCCAGGTTGGCGAGGAACAACGACATCGTAGTAGACGTCTCTAGGGGAACACAAAAGTATCTGAAAACTCAGGAATTTTATTTTGACTTGCTATTTGAATGGGTATAAAACGGAAATAGCAGGATGCCTAGTTTTCTGATCACTAATGCTTTTGTTTGGCTTTCGCTTCATCCTCGTCGAGAAATTTGATGTCGAAACAGTTGCGCTCGGTCGGATCCTTGTATTCCAACCCCAGAGCGATGAAAACGTCCACCTCCGATTCGCAGATGACACTGTCACCCAAACGCACTTTGGTCCCGTTCACTCGCATCACACGCGTAAGAGCGCGATCCGAAAGACTCCAGCCGTTTTTGTTGGCAAACAGCCTCATGCTCCGGTTGAAGTGGTCACTTCCGGTGAAGTACAACATCGCAAAGCCGAAAAAGTGTCGAGGGTAGATTTTGATATCCAGACGACGATACGGAAGATTCTGCCACATGATTATCACGCGTTAGTTTTCAGATTCAAATTGTAAGCTACGAGCAGCCAAACCAACCTCGGAAACTCGACATACCCCCATGTAGGTATCACAGCCACCAGTCTTTTGCTTTTGAAAATGGGTGAGGTCGTCTGCAGAAAGTAGCACGTGGTCAGGCACATATGCAGTAAAATGAGGCAGTGCTACCTTGCTTACCTGTGAGAAAACCCGATGCATGGAGACGTTCGAGTAATTCTGGCAGAATATCACATGTCTCCGAATCGGGATCCGTGATCAGTACGTCACAATCTCCGGACGTCAGTTTACCACGTCGGTATGACCCACAAGCTAGCGCGATTGCGTTCGGTACGAGCTTGTGAACCTCATCTACGACAGTTTGCTCAATTTGGTGAACTTCGGCCCTGAAAAACATGCAACATAGAATACGTTAAACTTTGCTTCGCTCCTACATATACTTATATGCCACGCACCTCGGAATTTTCGTCAGAAAGTCTTCATAGTGCTTCACTCCAATCTGTTGCTGGGCAGTTAGAACGTTAACAGCTTCGGGCTTTCGTAAATCTGCCACCGACTTGTAACCCATTCCGTAAAGCTTTGCTGCTGTAAAGGGACCAACCCCCCAGGTGCGAGCAATCTCTACCAAGGCCAGCAGTCTCGGGTTCTTCTTCTTCGCGTCGAGCTTCGCTAGCCGACCGGTCTCTAAAATCTCGACCACTTTATCCCGTAAACGCCCCTTTACCCAGTGCATGTCCTTAAAGTCTTTCACACTGCACACGCGGTAACGCATAGCTTTCAGGCTTGACACCACTTTCTGCAAACAACACAAAAAACGCAAGATGAATACTACACAAACAGCGAAGTCAAGGTGACCACTCGACGAAAAATACCTTGTACATGTACTGCCGCCAGACATCTCGCTCGACATCAAGAAACTCCATCATCTCTTCTAGTGGGTCGGTCAGGTGTGCGTTGAGATTTTGTTGGACAGCTACAACAGCATAAGAATGGCAGCAACTATTAGCTTAGCTTCAGCAATACCACTAAACGACGGAGTGTTACCTGAGGACCGCTGGCAAATAAAGCCTTCGCCCTTGATCTTCTTGGATCCCGGCACTGCTGTCTCGTTAATCGGCCGAAATCCTGGATTGTTCTTGTAGAAAATAGGTGTACGTTCCTCCACCAATTTTCGGTTCTTTTCATTCAGTTCAGCTTGGTGTTGGCGGACGTCTTCACTATCAATGTGCACAGGAGGTGCTCGCACGATGTCTCGCGTGTCGGAGTTGTCAGAGTTGGAGCCTTCGTCGCTATCATTGTCACCTCTGTTGCCTTTTTGAGACCGTTTCTCCTCCAACTGCTGAGCTACTTCCTCGCAATGTTGTGCATGTTTTTCTGCTTCTTCTTGGACTTGCTGCTGCTCCGACCATGTCAGCAGCAAGCCCGCTGGTGGGAACTTCTTTTTCTGCCGCAAATACACCAGCCACTCTGGCGTGTAGACCTCAATGTTAGGCGGAGGAAACCTTTCTACATGCAAGAACTCTGCAGCTTTATCTTGCTTTAATTGAGCACTCACGATAATCAAACTGAATTCGGCCCAGTTTACTGCGCCACTCATTGTAGTGTTCGGCTTCGCTGTCGTTTTCGACTGTACTCTCACAGCTTTTCCACCAAGCTTCTCGATCATACCTTGCAAAATCTCCAATCGTTTTCGACCCATATCTGGCCCAAACGGAACCAACAAAACTTGTTTACCATGAAGCAGCAAGGATTCAGTGTCCACCGTAGTGGGTATTGCTCCACGCTTTGCCTTCTTGGATGATGGGGCCTTTGACTTTCGTTCCGCAGGACGCTTTTCTTGTTTTATCGCTCCGAGGTTCTTCAGATCACGCATTGCTGTTATTCCTTTGCCTTCTTCAATTGGTATTTGGCCAACTTGTTCTTGTGTTGGCAAACGCTCTTTCTCAGGAATGGCAGTGGAATTTACTGTTTGGGGCCCCGTCCCGTTTGGCTTTGCGGTTAGTTGCACAATGTGGTTTTCTTCACTCTCTACAGGGTGCAGCTTTGGACGTCGATGTCTTGTGGGTTGAAGCAATTCTTCAATTTGGTCGAAGAACTCTTGCTTCTCCTTCGCAGATAGTAGCTCGACCATCGTCTCCTAGTGAGTGAAAGGCGGAGATGGATTAGCCTAGCCTTAGCCTAGCCTTCGAACAAAGAAATGGCTGGTAGCAGCACAACATCACTTGTCACGCGCAACGGCGGTTGCAGAATACATTTAGCAGTGATGGTCAGATTGATGTCTACATATTGCTAGCACTACCGAGGTTGTATGGTGCCTCATCAGCTTCATTTTTGGACAGGGTAGCACAACTCCAGCATTTCATGGCTCCGCAGAAGACAGCTCCCGTAATAGCGTACACGCCGGCACAGATCAGGCCGGTAGTAAGGACGGTTGTGTCAGAGCTCACACCGAAGTCGGTGTACCGTGGAAGGCAGACGGCCAAGCCAATGCCTGCAAAGTTCTCCAAACAACGCCACATATGTAGCTGCAACAAGTGTTTGCTGTAAAGCGCGACGACGGCGGAGCCATATCTCGCAGATAACTTGGAGCCGTCGACGACGAACAGCGTAAAGAACGGGAACAAAACAATCGCTCGGGGAAGCTGGTCGCCATAATGCGAACTCGGGTGTGCCAAGCGCAGCTTGGCGGTCCACAGGATGGCAAACAGAGTGATTGCAAGTCCGTAAGCCACGATTGCCAAGCCTTTGGTCATGGCCACCAGCAAGATTGCCCCCAAACGGAAGACGAACTGACCCACCAAGAAGGCGAACGCCAGGAACTGCAGCACAGCTCCGTCTTCTTTCGCGACGTACGCTGCTGTACCGCGTGTTAGCGTCACGAACGTAGAGAACACCGTGAAGAGATCGATGAATTTCCACTTGCGGTAGTGGATCGTGGCGTTCGCTTGGAGGACAAATAGCGGGATGTCCCGCACGATGACTTGGATGAAGGCTGCGTACAGGAGCCCGTGGTGCAGCTTGTGGGCTCGTCGGTCAAGACCATCTCCTGTCCTCTCCGCAGCTGAATGTCCTCCGACGGTGTGCGTCCTAGCATCAACTGAGTCTGTATTATCGCCTCCAACCTCTTTCCCACTCTTGATCGACGCCACAACGGACGAAAGGGTCTCGACGAACACGCGCATCTGCAGAAGCCCAACGCCAAAGCCCAGAAACTTATTGAGCCACTTGTTGTGCATGAAGCGACTCGGAGAGAGTTCATCAATGCCAAGTCCCACGAAGCCCATTACAACGCCGCTGAACACGAGGAAGACGATGGAGAGAATGTATTCCTCCAGCCACTTGCGGTTGATGTACTCGTAGTTGAGGATCACGTCCGTCACGACCGTCGAGAGCTCGTACGCCGCGCACAGGACCTCGAACACGGCCCCCAACCACATGACACTGCAACTAAATAGCGTACTGACTACTCCTTCCTCAGCTTGTGCAGTGATTCACACCCACGCGATTGTCCTTCTCGACTGTCCATCTGTAGCCATGTGGTGTTGATGGATACACTCTCATTTCATTGGTCGAAATCCATCGACCATCACTCTCGTCCAAACCTCAATTCCGCACTCGTCAAGATGCAGCCCGGAGCTTCCGCGCTGTCGTTCACGGCGCTGTGCTCCGTGCTCAAGGCGGTGGAAGCCACGCGCGTGAACGACGCCAAGCTGCGTCTGCTGTTCAGCCAGGAGCTGCGCGCACAGGTGGGGGAGGGCGACTTGTACCCGCTCATCCGCCTCGTGCTGCCCCAGCTGGACCGAGAGCGCACGTACATGCTCAAGGAGAAGAAAATCGCCAAGATTTACGTGCAGGTTTTGGGCCTATCACCGGCCAGCAAAGATGCACAAAAGCTGGAGCACTTCAACGACCCGAAAATCGTCGACAGCAAGTCGGTAGGGGACTTTGCCGCCGTGCTTTACGAGGTAGTGCTCTACCGTAGTGCGGCTTGTAAATCCAGACAGCAACACACGCTGAAAGACGTGAATGATCTGCTGGACACGCTGGTTCGAGCTGATAATAATACAGCGAGGAAGAAAGTCTTCATGACGCTGGCGACGGAGTACTCGGCAGACGAGCAAAAGTGGATCATCCGAGTGGTGCTGAAGGATCTCAAGATCGGACTGCGGCACGAGCGTGTGCTCAAGTTTATGCATCCAGATGCCATGGAGATGTACAATCATACCAACGATTTGCACGAGGTCTGCACGGACCTGAAGAACTCGGCTGTGAGGTATGTGCCCCAGCTGCAGCCCTTTCAAGTGTTCACGCCGATGCTCGCGAAGAGAGTGAACTTTGGGGAGTGCATCAGTGCAATTAATGCTGACGCGTTTGTCATGGAGCCAAAGTTGGATGGAGAGCGGATCACGTGCCACGTGCAAGGCAAGGAAGTGCAATTCATATCGAGGAATGGAATTAATTACACGGAGAACTACGGGCCGTCGATTAAGCCGCATGTGCTGTCGCAGTTGGAACCTGGAGTGGACTGCATTTTAGACGGAGAGATGATGGTCTGGGATAATGTGGAGTATCGCCTTCGTGAATTCGGCCTTCTGAAAAATACGGCGAATGCCGTGCGCAAAGGGGAAGCTACAAATCGTTGGTTGTGCTACGTTGTGTGGGATGTAGTCTATCTTGGAGGGGGGCCCAAAGCTGAACAATTGATTCATGAAGTATTCAAGGGGCCCGGCGAGGTGAGTGCTGTGATGGGTCTACCTCTTCACGCACGGCGCAAGCTGCTACTCCGTATTTTGAAGCCACTTGATCACCGTATCATTATTATTGAACAGAAGCTGGTCAACGACAAGACCCCAAAAGAGCGGCATGAGAAGGTCATGGCAGAGGTGGATAAGCAGGTTTCAAATGGAGGTGAGGGGGTGATTATGAAAGATTTGAACGCGCATTACATGTGTGGAGAAACTAGCAGGAAGACGAAAAAGTGGCTGAAGTTAAAGCCCGACTATGCTGGTATGACCACTGATCTGGACGCTATTATCGTGGGTGGGTTTTATGGTACTGGTCGGCGCCGTAGTGGCAATGTGTCCGTGTTTTTACTGGGTATTCTCGCTCACGCTTTAGACGAGGACAAAGCGGTGGAAGCCACAAAACCTGGGGCTGCATGCCCAGCAGTGTATACATTTGCTAAAGTTGGCACTGGGTACAACTTGGAGGAGTTAGAGCAAATGCGCCAAGAACTAGAGCCGTATTGGCAGCCTTGGGACGACAACAATATTCCACTTCACCTGAACGGTTGGAAACCACAAAAAAGTGACTTAAGACCTGATGTTTGGATCGATCCACGACACTCCAAGATCCTCGAAGTGTATGGGTTCGAGTTGTCATTTACAACTCTGTATAGTACCGGCCTGACTATTCGATTCCCTCGTTGCAAGGCAATTCGTAATGACAAGGAATGGTATCAGTGCATAGATCTTCAGGACCTAAATGCTGCGCGCGGAAGTCTTTCGGCTAAGCGTGCATCGGAGGTGACGCTAGGGCAAAAAAGTATGGATAGGCGTGCTAAGGCTCGCAAAACGCTTTCGTCTCGGCGTCCGAGTGGAGTCCTTGCTGGGTATGCTCAAGCAGATCTGGAAGGTGTTGAACAAGAGCGAAATGTGTTTGAAGGAAAAGAGTTTTGCGTTCTACCTGGAAAGTATGAGGCTCCCCCGACAAGTCTTGCTACTGCGATTCCTGAAGGTACTATCGAGGAGAACGCGAAAGTGCTCTCGAAGCAGGCGGTTGAGAAGTTGTTGCACTCTTTCGGTGGTACGATTGTCCAAAATCCGATTGAGAGTACGAGCTACGTTGTGGCCGCAGGAGATGCAGGATTCAAAGTGGTGAACCTGAAAAAGCAAGGCTTGTACAATATCGTGCACATTCGTTGGGTGTACAACTGCGTGGCAGCATCTCAAATACTGTCTCTGAAGGCGAGTGATCTTGTGTTCGCTACAGCTTCACAACAAGAACTTCTCGCAAAGGAGTACGATCGTTACGGCGACCATTTTACAGAACGTATTACTCCAGATGAGCTACGGCGTATTATCCGGGAGATAACAAACGCAACAGTGGCTAACCACACAGCCAGCAACACCGAATTAGGATCGCAGCCTTGGCAAGTTCAAATGCGGACCTTGGCCATGGAAGACGCGGAAGCGATGGACTCCGAATTCACATTTTTATCGCATTGTGTGGTATACTTCCAACACGATATGACCTCGAGCAATTCGATGTGTGACAATGAAGACGAAGATGTTGTCTTGCGGGGGCAAACGAAGTTGCTCGAGCAGCAACTAAAACTCTACGGTGGAGTGGTGGCTCGCGAGATAGATGCATCAGTCACACACATCGTTGTAGCGTCAGCTTCGGACCATGACCAGCTGGAACATCTTCTACCAGCAATTAGGGATTTGCGCCACCAAGGTTTGTCAGAACCTCGAACTGTTACGAAAGAGTGGATCCATCAGTGCGTCGAGCACCGCACCCAACTGCCTAGTGATGATTTTGTCGTGCTTGTGTAGTGCCTGCTTACTAGCGCTAGTTTCACGAAAAAGTGAAGCTCGAAGGTTCCCAAATACATAATTTATTCTCAACCTTTTGCCCTCATACACCATGAATCAGGTGAACGTGCCATGCAACTAAGATCTCGCTCACCAACATGCAAGCTCGTTCATTCAAAGTGAGAAGCGTCAGCGCACCAGTCGAAGTCGCCAAAGTAGAATTGGCTCTCTTCTTCGTCAGACACAGCACCCTGCGGTTCTCGCTCTTCGTACACGAGGTGACCTTCAACTTGCTGTGACGTGAACTGGTCTTCAAAGTTGGATGTGTCGAGCTCGCTTGCTAGCTTCGGGACGATCGGCGGCGCAACCTGTTTCGTCTCAAGACGGTACCAGCTTATATTTGCGAAGAATGGGTGGTCGAAAATGTCTTGCATCCCGTTGGGCCCGTTACCCAGACGCTCGTTGGCATCCTTGTGGAGTAGCCCAGCGAGGAAGTCGCACAGGTCTGGGGAGAAGTGGTTGGGAAAGCTAGGCTCTTCCTGCTCAATCTTGTGGAAAAGCAAAGCTCGATCCCGTGGTGAGTAGAAGGGAGGATAACCCGTGAGCAGTTCATACACTACGCAGCCAAAGCTCCACAAGTCCGCGGCTAGACCGTAACCATCGCCACGCACCACTTCGGGGGCGATGTAGTCTGCGGACCCGCAAAAGCTCGTGCAGCTTTGCTCTGACCGACGCATCTGCTCGCGCGCAAACCCAAAGTCCGCCAAACGCAGGAAGCCTGCCTCATCCAGCAGAATGTTCTCAGGCTTGAGGTCGCGGTACAAGATGCCGCGGTCGTGGAGGTAGCGCAGTGCCAAGGCAATGGAGGCTGCGTAGAACAGCACGTGGTCCTCTGGGAGGCGGTTCTTCGCAAACTTTTCCAGCAGGAAGTACATGTCTCCACCGGGGCAGTATTCAAGCACAAAGTTGAGCGCATCGGGCGTTTCGAACGAGCAGTACATCTTGGTGATGAAAGGGTGGCTCACGGAGCACAGCACCTTCTTCTCGGTGAGCAGGCGTCTCGCCTCACGGCCTGCGTTCTTGTCACCGTTCAGTCCGCTGATGCTGCCCAGCTTCGACTTGTACACCACCTTGACCGCAAAGAGGCGGTTGGGACACGCGCGCAAGCGGCACAGCAGGACCGTGCCGTACGAGCCGGAGCCGATGATGCGAACAATGTCAAACACGTGTCGGGTGGGGTCCCGACAAGTCATCAGATCTTCCTCGTTCTCCGACTCCTCCTCCACTGTGTCCTCGTGCTGAAGCAGCTCCTCCATCGATTGCCTCGGGTGGAGAAGCTCTGCATCAGACACCAATGTGCTGGACGAAGAAGACGCCGAAATGGGCGGCGGACGCCTCAACGAGCTGTACGAGCAGTCCCAATCATTGCTCCCACTGGGCAGCGCCGTACTGGACGACGACAGGGGTGCCGCCTTCAAGCAACTGTAGGAGCAGTCCCAGTCGTTGTTGCCCCTGGCCGTCGGTTTCTTGTTTTCAACGGCGTTGGGCGAGTTGCCTCCGTTCTTCATGGCGTCCTCCAGCGACACCTTGGCGAAGGAACTGGCCAGCAGCTGTGCGAACGTCCAGGTCTTGACGTTGCCCCATTTCTTGCGGTCCAGCGTCGTGCTCTTGGGGCTCTTCTTGCCCTCCAGTCGACTGGACGTGGGGGTCTCGAACGACTTGGAGATCGGCGCCATGGCTCCCTCCCTGTCCGCTTCCTACTGGGCGACTCCTACTGCGTCCGCGTCCGACGACTCCGCTACTGCTTCTTCCTGGACAGAGCTCTGGGCGGCGCAAAGCATCGAATGGGGCGCTGGCGCTCCGACTGCAATGGGATCTCTTGGGGTGTAAGGGGGGAGGNGGGGCAGATGTGAGTGGCGCCGAGGTCGTGAATGCGCAAAGACCGGGTCGATACAAACGCCAAGTTGTTTCTGAAGGAGAACTGAATTTTGGCAGGAAACGAGAAACGGCTTGCGTTTCGCCGTGTGGAAATGAAGCCATCTTGCTCTGCCGCTGGAAAACGTTCGGCTGCCAGAATGCGTGGGATCTCACAGTGAGATGGTCGTCTGCATTGCATATGGAGATTGCCGTCTGCTGCAGCTATTAAGTGGCGACGCAGATGGCGATGAGGCCCCCGCCTCAATCGCACGACTGGTGGTGCCGACGGAAGGCGCATCCCCTGGCCGGAACCGGAACGAGATCTTTAGCGGCCGTACATTAATGCTCTACGTGTTTGTATTTGCTACTTAGACGGCGACGGCGACCTGCAGCCCGGCGGTCTTGACGCCGTCCCGGCAACGAGTAGCCGCGTTGTACAGCGCCCAGGACCGGGAGAGCCCGTCGTCCATGGTCGCGTTCTTGAGCTTGTGCAGCGAATCCACCGCGTCAACCGTCGCTGCGTTCACCAGCAGCAACGACAGCCACGAGTTGTTGCTGTTCTTCGTGGTCACAATCTGCTCCTTGGACAGAATGTCGTTCCATTCCTGCTCCACGAACGTTGACGTGCGCGCCAGCTCGTTGACCGGAGACACGGGGATCATCTGGATGCCGTGGATCGCGTACTTCTCGTCCAGGAACCACGTGTTGTAGTACACCTTGTTGTCGAAGAAGATGCCCGTGACGTGGTTCCGGACGATCTCGGGAGGGTGGATCGTGTTGTCCGACTTGAGGAGGAAGTACGTCCGAATGGCATGCGCATTCAGGCGAAGCATGAGGCTTCCGAGGTCCTCCACCGCCTTGTTTCCAGTCACTTTCCCCCACAGAGTCATGCCGTAGTAAAAGTTGATGTCCTCGGATGTACTCTCTTCATCTTTGCCATTGTCGAGGAGCGTGACGCCACGCGAATACGAGTGCCCATG
Source organism: Phytophthora cryptogea (assembly GCA_000468175.2). Lineage (NCBI taxonomy): Eukaryota > Oomycota > Peronosporomycetes > Peronosporales > Peronosporaceae > Phytophthora > Phytophthora cryptogea. The sequence continues at coordinate 29,491 of KV744429.1, forward strand.
ATACCATGAAAAGTGCCGGAAACGAGGGAAATACGGATCATCAAGACTCGGATTCGCGACATCGCGCAACATCGTCCAGATGATCCGCTCTAGCTCCGGCATACGAGACCAGTTCGGGTCCAGGTGCTTCAGAATGGCCGACGCCGTCACGAAGTAGCCGAAATGATAGTGGTGATCGTTGTAGATGCCACTGCCGAAGTCCATGTACAGCCAACCTGTTTTGAAAATTAAACTGGAGACGACTCCACGGTACAGAGTCTCGTACACGAGTGGCGGGGATAAAGTATTGTTCAGCATGGGCTCGATCAACGTCTCCAGCTTTTCCAGGCAATAAGACAGCAGCGTCGTATCTGGGCCAACCACAGAGCTGTCCGCTGCCATCAGACACAGTGACGCGTACTTCTGAAAGTACTTGCCGTTAAAGTACCAACTGTCCGCGTCCAATTTCCAGTCCGCAATGATGTCCTTCTGCAGTGTCCTCAACATATCCGTTTCAAGGACAACCCACGGCATTGGTCTTCTCGTCGGATAGAAGTCGACCTCAAAATCTGCCTCGGACTCCACGAATGACCAGATTGACGATACTTGGCCGACCATTTTACCACGAGTGGTTGAGTGCAGCACGATCGCACCTTGACTGCTTGCCGTCGTCAGAGAACCGCTCAGTGACTCCAATTGGTGCGGCAACGCGAAGTGAAGCAGACCCACCGTCTCACAACTGCTGCCCTCGGTGTCCCAGTGGAGCGAGTACCCCGTGCGCGACTCCATCGACACACTGCCTCCGAGCACCATGCAAGACGCAAACTCATCGTACACGATGTCGTCGGCACCTTCAGGAAGCAGAGCCACTCGGAGGGTACCGGAGTACGCGGCGTCTGCAATCAACGACGAGCCCGACGCGTTTACGGAGAACACCACCGAGTCCTCCACACGGAACGAGATGCTCTTGTCGCTCGCATAGAGCACCCACGTCTGGCTGTTGTTGAGGTGGATGACGAACTTGCCCGGAGCCGAATCGTCCACGTCCGTAATGGTGTGCTCGGTGTCGATGCGCGGGGTGAGTCCGTGGTACTTGGCCGACACGAAGGCCATGCCGCTCACGAGCGCAGAGTCCATGCATTTGCCTCCTACTGAGTCGCAAGTTCGTAAGTTAACTCCGACATCAGACCACGAGTAGACTTCGTAGTTTGGTTTGGACGTGTTGAAGAATTCCGAGGCCGACAGCGTCAGATCGTTGTGAATGCCATGAGAATACCATTTGGCGGTGCCGTTCACTTCTGGCGCGATTTCGCGGTAGGTGTATGGGTAGCACGTTTGAACTCCGTAAGGTGGTTCTTTCGGCAGCAGAATCGAGTACGGTTGAGCCCATGCAGGATAGTTCTCGGACTTGTTTGTAGCTGTGACGTGAATCAAATTACCCCACCACTTGTTGGTCGGAATGGGCTGGTTGAGAGCCTCTTCAGCAACGTTAATGATCGGGGCCAACTTGGCGAGGGTGCCATTCCGTTTGAAAAGCTCTTTGGATGGCTCCTCAGTGCCAAATGCTGCAAAATACGACAACCCCTGCTGGGTGCTTGTGGCTGCGGGGGTGTAGGGGCTTAGAGTTCCAATCAACTTTTTCGTGGCGCCTTCCACAGTCCCGTCCAAGAAGTTGTAGTCCTCACCAACGTCAGGGTCGTCAAGGGTGGCTTGCGCTGTCCTTGTCGTCGTTGTAATCGCCACGACAGCCATGATCCACACGTAGAACTTCATCTCTGTTTCACTACTGTCCCCGTAGTAGGGCTCTAGTAAGGACTGCACGTGCAGTAAGCGGTAAGCCCGCAAATGACGAGTCTATCGGAGACTGCTCTGGGCAGATCGCCACGCCTTTTTTCGACTCTATGATGATTATCCATGTGGCCTGTCCTGTGACTAAGGAACGATGGTGTTTTGTTGTGCAGACTGTACCTTAGCTTATCCCTGCCATGCTGCTTATGGTGTGTGGCATGACGGTCGTTCTAGCCGTACCTGGCAGCCTGTGAATGCTGTGGCCCCAGACACATTTCGAATCCGCAAGGAGACCTGAAATTCTAGTTCACATGAAAGAGGTTTATTGTTGACGTTCTTCATTCACGACATGAAGCTGCCTGGCTCCTCGTGTTAGTATCGTAACGCAACTCAAAGTAAGTGGAAGAAGCAACTCATGAACTCATGCGATTAGCTTTCATGTGGCCACAAGAACTCGACAACAGTAGAGTCGGTGTGAATGATTCGAGCGAAAACTTCGTCTAGACACTTGAACTGGTTGGTTTTGGAGCGCTCAAATGGGTGGGAACAAAAGAGGAAGACGTGTGTATTGTATTCGTCATGCCTTAGCCAAAAGTCTAAAACCTTTCGATTTGTATTCACATGGCAAATTCGTTGAAATGAAACTTGTTGCAGGTTGGATTTGATCAATGAGTGTTCCAGTGCACTCTGTTCAGCCTCGGACCACGAGCTACACCGTAACAGTCAGCTTTACAACCGCAGTCACATTGACGTCCACGTGGTTCCGGCAGCGAGTAGCCGCGTTGTAGAGCGCCCACGATCGGGACAAACCATCGTCCATCGTCGCGTTCTTCAGGATGCGTAGCGACTCCATCGGGTTCACCGTCGCAGCATTCACCAGTAGTAGTGAGAGCCACGAGATGCTTGTGTTCGCTTCGACGACAATCGGCTCCTTCGAGAGGATGTCGTTCCATTCCTGCTCCACAAACGTTGACGTGCGCGCCAGCTCGTTGAC
>AUWJ02030338.1:0-12324 GCA_000468175.2 Phytophthora cryptogea
TGAGCCGCTAGCGATTCCGCACTCGCGAAGCGGTTCTTCTCCACCGCCCGCACAATACGGCGGTCGTGCCGTTTGTCGGTGCGGCGAGGACGGCCAGAGCGAGGCTTGAGCGCGATGGTACCATGCTTCTTCTGGAACCTGAGTATTGTCTGGACACTTGCACGTGGCATGTCGAGATGACGGCTGATCATCCGCTGGCTCATCCCCGCCGCCCACTTCTTAACGACGCGAAGGCGAAGGTCTTGGGAGTACTGGCGCCTAGAAGTCCGAGCCATTGGCTCAACCAAAGTGAAATGAAAAGTGAGAAGGCCCACGAACTTCATTCAAGGCAACCAAGGCAACTTTGAAAACCCTCCTCAATTAGATAGACTTGGTTTTTGTATATGAATGATTAATGTTGTACGAATGTTGCACCAATGAAGAACTTGGTTGGAGCGGATGCAAGTTGCAATGATTGGACCACTCTACCAATTAGAAGTGTTCAATCCTGCAGCAGAAAAAGGAAACAATTCTGCATCGATTGGTGGTCGTCGCGCTGCAATACATGGCATATTGAAGTCACCGTGATCAAAAGTATGTTGTACTAATTATATCCATACAAATTACTGTTATTAGGGTGGATGCTCATTTCCTACACCCGCTGTACGGACGGAAGCTCCTCGGCTAGCGTTTCCTGGGCATTCTGCTGAGGTATCATGCCTGGCTTTTGACTCGGCTGAGACCTAACTCATTGTCACGGGCTCCTGCGATTCTACCGTTCGGCTTTGGGACACACGCTTCGGTGGCTGTTTCTGTTGTATCGAGCAACACGATGCCGGAATATCTAGTGTGTCATTTGACTACAAGGCAAACACGCTCTTGTCCTCCTCTGCTGATGGGACGTGCAAGTTATGGGATGCACGTAATGGAAAATGCATGTACGACTGGGAAGATCACGGCGGGCACGAGGTAAATCACGCTGAGTTTAATGCTTCTGGCGCACTTGTGGTGACATGTGGCTCCGACGGCAACGCGTTCATCTACGACACCCTAACTGGTACCAAGCGATGTACATTGTCTGCTCACCGAAAAGCTGTAAACAAGGCTTGTTTCAGCATGCAGAGGCTAGAAGTTCTTACGGCCAGCACCGACGGAACAGCTCGTGTGTGGAACGCTTTCTCGGGAGAGTGTCAGCAGGTACTGCGCGGGCATGATGCTGAAGTTTTTGATTGCTGCTTCAGCTACGACGGCAGAGCTGTTCTTACGGCATCTATCGACAACTCTGTTCGTGCTTGGAAGTGTGAGATAGATTAAAAGTACACCCCAAATGACAAACTGATGAAAACAATTAGAATCGAGCTGTAAACGTGCGCAGCAAGAAGTGCCATACGGATGAAAAAAGTAGTTGAGTAGAAGTAGTAGCTATAGTAAGGCAGCATGCATAAGTGGAAGAGCAGCGAGGGGAGCCTAATTAGTCCCGACACCACCGAGCCCAAGCAAACTGTCGGTGAAGACTTAGCAACAGCCCTTCTTCACAGGCGCGGGTTTTGCGTTGAGGTTGACATTGTCCTTCTTGTGCGGCCCACCCTCTTCCATGAGTCTGTTCTTCACTTCGCGCGCGATCTCGATGAAGCCGCCCTCCACGTTGATATTGTTCTTCGCACTTGTCTCGAAGAACTTGACACCGTACTCGTCCGCTAATGCCTGACCCTCTTCCGTGCTTACGACCTTGTCGTCCATCATATCGCACTTATTGCCGATGAGGATCTTGTTCACGTGCACGTCGGCGTGCTGCTGGATTTGGCCCACCCAGTTGCGGATGCTCTGGAAGGACGCGCGGTCCGTGACGTCATACACCAATAAAATACCCTGCGCGCCGCGGAAGTACGACGTCGTAATGGTGCGGAAGCGCTCCTGGCCGGCTGTGTCCCAGATCTGCAGCTTCACCTTCTTGTTGTCCAACTCTACGTTCTTGATCTTGAAGTCGATGCCGATGGTCGTGATAAACGTCGGAGAGAACGAGTCGTTCGCGTAGCGTAGCAGCAAACACGTCTTTCCCACACCTGCATATCATCAGCACAAGCAAATAAAAAAAGTAACCAGACCGTCAGAAACTCCGTTATCAGCGTCACAGTCTCCACTACATAACCATCTCCCAGCACGCCACTACGTACCGCTATCGCCGATCATCAGCAGCTTGATCTGCATGTCGAAGGGGTTCTCGTGACGGGCCATTGTGGAGAGGGTTACAAATCTGTCAGTACCAAGCAGAAAAGAAAGAGTTTAGTAACAGTGCAACCGTCGGGAGCTTTCCAGGCTGCAGGACGCCAGCGCTCGCCGCCTTCCGCTTCTCCTACGTCCTCAATTGCACGCGTCCAACTGCTGAAAAGCCGCTCGGACGGCGCAAACGAAGGTGGAAAAGGTGTCCGAACGTGGAGAAAAGGGTATCCTGTTCACGAACGAGGATCCGGACGGGCGGCGGAGAGCGCGGGCGGCTGCAACAACGACGACAAGCGCGCTGTACCTGGACAGGCAGAGGAGGGCGGGCGGCGGCTTCCTGGAGACGACAAGAAGCGCGAGATGGCGCAGCGGCGGCTCGGCGTTCTCTCGTCGGTTGGTAAGTTATTTTCCGACTCCCCCTGCGCGTAACGCAAAAAGGTCTATTTGCAGCCACCAAACGTGGCGTGGCAGACATGAGATTGATGTACGCCACACCACCACCTCTGGTTGAAGCGTCGAGGTCAGTTTCCGACTTGCGACCCGATCCACGTATCTGGTGCGCCATGACCATCAGCCGTACGAGCTCTTGACCTCTTTATTCCGCACTGTCGTGGCGCAGAAGCTTATTACAGTTTACATATATTGGTATTGATTGACTGTCGTTGCATCGTAGCCAAGGACGCCACCGAGAAGCCGCTGATCGGCGACTTCGAGCAGGGCAAACCGCTGGGCGAAGGAAACTTCTCGAGGATCGTCGAGGCCACACACAAGGCCACGGGCGAGCACTTCGCACTTAAGGTGATCGAGAAGCAGCGCATCAAGCGGCTGCGACTGCGCCACCAGAACATCTTCAACGAGATCAACATGGAGAAGGAGGTGCTCAACGCACTGCGCCACCCGAACATCATCCGGCTGTATCAGACGTTCCAGGACGACACCAACTTGTATTTTTTACTGGAGCTACTGGACGGCGGAGAGCTGCTGAGCCATTTGTTGCATGAAGGCCGACAGCTTGGACTGGACGAGGACCTTGCGCGCTTCTACTTGGCTGACGTTGTCAATGCCGTCGAGTACATGCACGAGAAGAAGGTGCTCCATCGAGACTTGAAGCCGGAGAACATGGTGGTCTGCAAAGATACCGGTGGGCATGTGAAACTCATTGACTTTGGCACGGCCAAGAACTTTGAGGACACGACACTCAACGGCCCGAATTTCGTCGGCACCCCAGAGTACATGCCTCCCGAGACAATTGACAACAAGGAGCCGACGTACGCAAGTGACATATGGGCATTTGGATGCATTGTCTACCAGCTTCTGACGGGGGAGACTCCATTTAGCGGGGGTAGTGCCTACCTTACCTTCCTACGCGTTCAGGAAGGAAGCTACTACGTGCCGGACTATCTATCAGAGGAAGCCAAAGACTTGATCAGCAAACTCTTGCAAAAAGATCCCGAGTCGCGACTCGGTGGTACTCAATTCAATGCGATGAGCGCCGTTAAAGGTAAAAGTCCGCGTGCCGTGTGCTGTATTCTGTGCGATTGCACCGCAATTCTTACGTTTTTTGTATGTTTTTGACTCAACAGCGCACCCATTCTTTAATGGTATTGACTTTGAAAACCACATGCAGGAAAAACCGCCTGCATCACAATTCTGTGGATCGGAGCTGTTTCCCCTCGTGAAAAGTATTGCAAGCGTGGAGAAGAATCGCAGTGTCCATCAACTTCTGTATTTCAGCGAAGATGAAGTGCAGGAACAAGTCAACTCACTTTCTGCCCGTAATAGAAGTATCGTGATGCATATCCTCCGGCGCAAGCAACTACTTCATTTGCCAGGCGAGTGAGCAGTTTGCGGAAGCAATGTATGACTGATAGACTGACGAAGTGGTTGCTACTGTTATGTAGGTGTATACCCTCGATTTTTCAGCTCAGTTGGTCGAGGCCGTTGCTTGTATGCTTGCAATGGAGGATACACAGGGTTTACGCACGAACTACAAAATCAATGGACCGATAACTTCACTTTCATGCAGGTTAGTCTAACCCAAAGCAAAATCTGGATACACGAGTATTCACATATTTTGGTAATGGTTTGCTTCTAGCTATCGGGCCCAAAGCTTGGTCAAGCTGCAGCTTCAGTTGAGGCCGACAATTGTGGAGGGTCTACGTGGGAAACAGAATCTGTAGCTTTCTCCGAAGCCGTCAAGATCCTAAATTCCCAATCACCTGCATTCGTTGTGGTATGCGGAGACTATGTCAACGCAAAACCGAGCCAACAGTTCTACGAAGCACAAGTCGCCGCTTTCCAGGATCTGCTGAACCAGGTTAACCCCCAAATCCGACTGGTGCGAAATTAAATCAACGATCCGGTTTCTTTCGTGCCTTTGCTGACGATTGTTTATGGTGCAGGTGTTTGCTCCAGGGTCGGGTGAATTCGAAACAGGGGCAGCGTTGAAGAAGTATCAAGAAAACTTTGGCGATTCAATGTTCAGTTTTTGGTATGTGGACGAAATGTGCGGGGGCCATTCTTGCTAGCAATTCTAAGCTTCTATGCTGTATTTATTGTAGGTTTGGTGGAATCAAGTGTATTGTGGCGAATACGACCATACTCTGCTGTGAGCAGGAGTTCCCTAAGGAGGTGGCAACGCAAACAGGTTGATCGGGTTTAGCAGCAACCTCTGTTGGCTACGCACATTGGAAAATAACACTATCTTTTTGCGCAGAATGGATGAAAAGGGAGTTAGAGAATGGAAAGCTGTGCGCTCGAGGCACTGTGGTGTTTTGTGGCCACTCGCTCTATCCGAAGGGCAGCAACAATGAATCGGCAACATTAAGTGAAGAAGTCCCTGAACAGGTTGGCAGTATTCCTTTACAAACCTTCATGCGTCGGCCATTCGAAAGTAATGCTAAACCTTGCTCTTGGTTGCCCACCCTCACAGCGTCGTGCCGAATATTGGAATATGATTCGCGATGGTCAAGCTTGTCTCGTGGTGTGCGGGGGATCAACTGTTAACAGCGTATCCAGCGTGGTAACGAAGGCTGCAGAAGAAGATGCGGACGAGTACAAGTGTGAGCTCGTGTCTTGCAAAGCACCGTGGGGGGGACCTTCTAGCATCATTCATCATACGGAGGTATCCCAAGCTGGTGTGGCTACCAAGGAATTACGTGTTGAAAACCCAAGCGTTTCCGACGTAACCAACACGACAACGAAGCATTCCCCGCTTACTCCCGAGGACGAAGGCCAAGAAGCGGTGCTAGCAGCAGAGATGGTCACGCTCGATGTCACCTCCGCACCGTCCGGCATCTGAGCTTGCAAAACTGTTGAGCACTCACGTACGAAGCGGCTTAAACAGAAGTTAACATTCATAAAACAAAAATGCCGATATTGCCCACTTAATATCGTTGCTGCAGTTCTTCCACATGCATTTGGACTTGACATGGACAACACTCGCGGGGTGCCGTCTCAATTCATAAAGTTTGCAACTCGTGGCCGTGCTTCAGCACAACCCCAAAAGCTCCAAACGACATTCCTGCGCTCCTCCACTCTCACCAAGTAGACTTATAGCAGGCTGTCCTGTTCGCCATCAATGTCCTGGTTTTCCTCTTGATCATACTGACTCATGCGGATGGACACACGGCGGATCTGCGCAGCACGGTTTGCACGGTCGTAGCGCTCACGACTGCGCTGCTCATTTCGCTTCTTTTGGACAACAACCCCCATCATCATGGCCACAAGCACAGCAACCAGGGCAAAGATACCCAGGGCCTCCTCGTACGACGGCGCGTTGTACGTCACGTTAGTCGGCGTGGCGTCTACACTCTCCGTCTGCACCGCCAGCGTCTCCTCCGCATTTTCACTAGTCGACGCCACGTGCAGTCGCACATTGGCGCTGGTCAGCGTCGTACTGGTTTGTCCAGCAAAGAACGTCTCCACCTTTTCATCCACCGCCTTCAGCAATTGGAACACCTCGTCTTCGTCCTTCACCTGCGGTGCCACCGCCGCCACCTCCAGATCCACTGCACACTCCGCAGACTCGTCGGCATCGTCCTGTCTGGTAACATCAAAGGATCCGGTCTGCACTTGTCTCGGGAGCAGCAGCTCGACGTCTCCAGTCTCCAGCGTCTGCACCAGCTCCGTGCACGCGCCTCTCTGCAGCGTCAGCACGCTTTCCGTTGCCGCACCGACGTCCTCCGACTGCAGCGAAGCCGCCAGCAGTTTGTCTCCGTCCAACGCCACCGATACGCGAGTGAGTGCGACATTCTGCAGTCCCTTGTCGGCCAGCAGCTGCTTCAGCTCATGATGCACGCTGCGTGTAACGTCGAAGGCGTCCTGGAAGTCGGTATCAGCAGCATAAACCGCGCCTTTCACCGTCAGATACAGCGCGCAGCCGTCGCCACTAGCGGCTTTGGACAGCTGCAGATTGCCGCGGAACGCCGCGCGCTCGGGCAGCAGACGCGTCGCCAGCGCGTCGCGGGTGCTCGGCAGCTGCGAGACGGCGCGGCACGAAGCGTCCGTGGTGTACACGAGGTCTGCAGCCACGTGCAGCGGCACGCTCGCCTCGGCATTCGCTCGGAACATACGCAGCATCGTCGATGGGGGAGGAATTGAAGTGTTGAGAATCAGATTAGGAATAACGCCGCGCTGTGATTGGCTGGCTGTGAGATCTTTTCTATCACGCTGTGATTGGCTGAAAAGCTGCCACTTCAACCCATATTACAGTCAACTTTCTCATTTTAATACGAAACCAAACGCATCTGAATTGACAGGGTATTTGTTTTAAGAACCATTGACAATCATGAGCTCGGCCATCTCGCTGGCCGAGACGGCGACGCACGTGGGCCAGAGCGTGCGCTTCATTGCGGCCGTGCAGCAGATCGCAGCAGGCAAGAAGGTGCTGGTGAACCGCCAGCGCGTACAGAGCTGCCATGTGCTGCACGTGGGCGATGCCAGTCGCCAGTTCTTCAAGGTCACGTGTTGGGGAGACGCTCTTCCGACGTTGCTACAGTCCACAGCCACCTCAGGATCGGACGGAGACTCGGACCTAATGCAGTTGTCAAGTGCCGACGCGCTGCTGCGGGTGGGGGACATCGTCCTCTTCTCCTGTTGCCGCATTAAATCCTACAGGGGCAACGTGGGGGCGCAGTTTATACAGCGCAACGAAGAAACCGCGACGTCCTCGACGGTGCAGTTGCTGTATCGTAAGGACCGATACTTCAGTACACATGACGTACAGCTGAAGGAGCTATACCCTATGATCGAGTGGTACAAACAACATTGCCGAGAGTTTATTGTGGAGGGTGGTGTATCAGTGAACTCTGCAAAGCGCACGAACCGATCAACGATCAAGGACTTGCGGGAGAATATGGTCGCGTCGGTTGTCTGCAAATTGCGGAGTCCAAAGGTTACGATAGGTGCAGCAGACGCTGATGGGAGTGGTGTTGCGTCGGAGCTGGATGGCGTGCTGCTGTGTGAGCTGGTCATGTACGACAGTGCGAGAGATACAATGACCGTGAACTTGTGGGACCAACACGCCGAGAAACGGTTTGTTGCACGACTGCTTGAACATAAAGGTGCTATTGAGATTGATGGGGTGGTGGTGAGTCTTCAAGCGCTTTCGAACCGGCTGTTGGCTAATACGACGCCACATACAACCATTCGTCTACTCAGCAAAGACGACTCTGAATCGGTTGAGCTGGAGAAGAAGTTTGCAACTTCTGAGAAGCCGTTGTTGCGTAGTGTTGTTACAACAGCGCACAGTCGTCAGGAAACATTTGCTACGTTCGACGAGTTAGAGGGATCCAAGTTCGAGGGTCATGCTACCATCCAAAATATTCGTGTCGAGCAAATTGTTTTGGGCCGTCACTTTGGGAGTGAATCGCAGTTGGAGGCGAAGTTCGCCCCACTCTTGGCTGAAAGGTATTGTACTGGTTGTAATCAGTCACTGCCGGAGTTGCACCGCCAGCAGATAGCAACGCAACATCGCTACGGACAATGCTCGAACAAATGTAAGGCCCGCCGTGGTAGCACAATGAATGCGCGGTGCGAGTGGCGCTATCGTCGTTTGCTGATGATTATACGCGACTCCCAAAACGAGCGATTACAGGTTGAGGTGGAAAATCAAGCAACCGTGGAAATGGTGGGAAACATCGAGGCGAGGATGTTGATAGAATCACGTGAGAGTGGGGAGCAGCGACGATCATCAGCTACCCCTCGGTTCCATGCGGCATCTGCGGTAGCTTCTCTACTTAGTGCTTTTATCGAAGACGCCAGTCAGAAGCTCGAGGCGCAGTTAGTATGCACTACTGTGAGAAATCGTGAAAATGCGAGTCAACCTGCGGACAGCTATCAGGACTCTAGCCATGACGAAGAATCTGCACCTCGGCGAACATTTAGCTTGGTATCCCTCGTTCCGTGTGATGCGTTTTCGGTTTGACTGTTGGGCTTTCATGGCGTGGAGAACTTGATGGAGACGCAACAATCCCTATTTTATGTATTTCGTCTACGTTGCATTTTTCGGTTATGAAAATTGCTACGAAGCTACACGAGTCTTGATTCATCACGAACGCAGGGAGCGGCATATGCATGCAGTTTTGACTCGTCTAGTTGAGAATACCGGATACAGCGCCAACCTTTGTGCTGGCAGTTCCAACAGCACTTTTCAAGTAGCACACGGGTTGGCCCGGATTGTTGTTGATGTACGTGTACGCCTTGCAGCCGCTTGTACTGGCACAGGCGTCGCAACAGAGGGATGGGAGGCTCACGTAGACGGTTTGAAGGTCATTTCCGGCGTAGTCGGTGTCTGTTAACTGGGCGGAACACTGCGACGGAGGCTGGATGCACTGGTAGAAGCTGTCGCTCCACGGTTGACAGTAGAATCCGCTTGGGCAGCAGGTTGTTCCGGTGTTGCTGCCACAAGACCCATAAGCAGCTGTCGTGCAAGTGGATGATGTGGACGTCGGAGTGGGTGTTGGTATCGGTGCCGCTGATGGGGTCGGAGTGGGCGTAGACGTTGGGGTTGGCGTTGGTGTCGTTGTGTTCGTGCTCGTCGTGACGACACCGGAGACCGCTCCCACCGACGTCTTCCTGGTGCCGGTGCCGCTCTTGAGGTAGCACGCCGGTTGTCCAGGGTTGCTGTTTACGAACGTGTAGGCCTTGCAGCCCGCCGTCTCACTGCACCGCGTGCAGCACTCGCCCGGTTGGATGCCGTAGATGGTCTTGATGTCGTTCCCGTAGAAGTCGACGTTCGGGAACTGCTGTGTGCACTTGGACGGGAGGTCGAGACACTGGTAGTAGTTGGTGTTCCATGGCTGGCAGTACTGGGAGCTCGGGCAGCAGCTCACGCCAGCGGCATCGGAGCCACAGTTGCCGAATGAAGCAGTCGTACAATCTCCCGTGGCCACGGCTGCGAAGCCTGCAAAGGCGATGATGACTCGAGTGAACATTTTCGTGAGAAACTACTCGATGAAGAGTTGAGGTAGAGTGTTGGCTTGTCGTGCTGTTGGCAAAACAAGAAGTGAGAGCGAATCACGAGCTCTCGACAACGAGTCCTGCAGATACTTTGGGGTGGTCTTGTTCGAGTACGTCAATGCCAATTCCAGGGCCACTTCAGTCAACTTCAAAGATACCGCTCCGCTGCTCGATTAGTAATGCGTGTCAACAAGAGCGAAAAAAGGTGGACACCTCGTGCACAAAATCCATCGCGGATCCCTGACTCAGAGGCCGAAGCTAAAAGCTGGAAGTCTGGTTCACTTCACAACGCACAACTGGTTGTTATCAGCCTGCTTGATTCATGGTTCACAATGGGCCAAAGATTGCACCTGCGCGCGGCTCAAATACACGTTCTTCAAGTCTCCGTTATCAGACTCGAGTTTTGTCCTCGCTTTGCTGGATACCGAGCCCATTTGGCTTGGGTGTCATGATTCATAATACCAAACACTTCGGTTTGTTGTTCGCACGTTCGGTCGTATCGCAGAGGATTCCACGGTGCCGTATTGACAGCGCCACGAGAGCACGGTAGCAAACTTTGATTTTGAAAAAAGTATACAGGGGCATTATTTTTTCGGAAGTTGCACATGTATCACACGACGAACCAATTATTTAGTTGAGTCTGCCCGACACGGCACCAACCAACGCCTGGGATACGTTGCTGCCGCTTTTCAGATAGCACACAGGCTGGCCTGGGTTACTGTTGACGTACGTGTACGCCGTGCATCCGTCGGTGGTCGCACACTCGTCGCAGCACAAAGCTGGCTGCGTCACATACACCGTCTTGATGTCGTTGCCGTTGTAGTCGACGTCCGTCTCCTGGTGCGAGCACTGCGACGGAGGCGTGATGCACTGGTAGTAGTCGGCACTCCAGGGCTGGCAATAGTAGCCGTCCGGACAGCACGTCATGCCTTCACTGCTGCCACACTGCTCGTTGACGCCCACCAGGCAGTTGTTAGCCGGTGAAGGGGGTGGTGTTGGCTCTGTCTCGTTGGTCACGGGTGTGGCGGTGGTGGCTGCCGGCTCGGTAGTGGAGGAGCTACTCGAAGCTAGAATACCCGACACGGCACCAGTCGACGCGCGGGGTTCTCCTGCCGCACTCTTCAGGTAGCACGCGGGGGTTCCTGGATTGCTGTTCACGAAAGTGTAGGCGACGCACGCAGCCGTCTCGGCGCACTGCGCGCAGCAGTCACTCGGCTGGATGCCGTACAGCGTCTTGATGTCGTTGCCGTACAGGTCGATGTTCGTGAGTTGCTGTGGGCATTGGCTGGGCGGCTGCACGCACTGGTAGAATGAGGCGTCCCATGGCTGGCAGTAGTAGCCGTCCGGACAGCAAGTGGTGCCGCTATCGGAGCCGCACGAGGCGAATGCGGCGGTGTCACACGCGGCCGAGGTCGTAGATGCAGAGACTGCAAGGGCGAGTGTGGCGGCGTAGACCTTCATGGCTTGGGCAGTGAGGAGGTGAGTGAGGGACAAGTGAGGAGCTTGTTGGCGTTGATGCAAGTTGCAGTGTGACGTCCGAGCTCACGATCTCCATGAAGCAGCGACGACAGCATCGTCGTGGGCTTCAGGACGGAGACTTGTCTGGATGTCGCCAAGTGCAGTGCGCTTCAATGTGCGTGCGAGCTTTCGTCTTGTGACGCTGGGTAGCCGATGCAGTCTGGCTTCTCAGCTGTGTGCCGCTCAACCGAGTGAAGGAGCCTTGATTCAGTCGCGTGAGTATTGCTGAGCTGGTTGGGCTTGGTATCGAAGTGGCCTTGGACGTTGCCTGCTGGCGGGTGTCACGTATTATCGCCGATTGCGTACTGCTGGCAATGACTTCCTGCAAGCGAAGACACGCCGGCATCTGTTGCTGAACAAAGTCTCTCCTGGCTGCAGCCTCGAGTTAGAACGTGTCTGCTTGGCAGTCTCACGCTCGGCCTGGTTCGTGCAACGTCTGCCTAGACCACTTCATAAGCATTAGAGAGGCGACGCTAGTTTTGCACATTCATCATGCTCTACAGAAGTTTGTATTTGCAAGTGGAACGATTGTTGTAAGATGCAACGCATTTCGATTCAGGAATTAAAATCTGGAAGTCGTCTAAGTAGATCGACTCGGAATGGGAAGTAAAGCTTTAGCAGACGGACTGGCCGTTGATCAAAGCTGCTCTCAGCACTTGGTGCTGGTGGTCTCCAACTTAGTTGAGCGTGCCGGACACGGCTCCAACCTTGGTGCTGGCAGTTCCCGCGGCACTCTTGAGGTAGCACACGGGCTGGCCAGGGTTGTTGTTAATGTACGTGTAGGCCTTGCAGCCAGGGGTGCTAGCACAGGCATCGCAGCAGAGCGACGGGAGGCTCACGTAGACCGTCTTGATGTCGTTTCCGTAAAAGTCCTTGTCCGTCAATTGCTTGGAGCACTTGGTGGGCGGTTGGATACACTGGTAATAGTTGTCGCTCCACGGTTGACAGTAGAATCCGCTTGGGCAGCAGGTCGTGCCGGTGCTGGTGCCACAGGCTCCAAAAGCTGCCGTCGTACAGGTGGACGACGTGGGTGTCGGTGTTGGCGTCGGAGGAGGAGTGGGCGTTGAGCTCGTGACGATACCGGAGACCGCTCCCACCGACGTCTTCCTGGTGCCGGTGCCGCTCTTGAGGTAGCACGCCGGTTGT
>KV744431.1:0-27815 GCA_000468175.2 Phytophthora cryptogea
ATCCCGAGTTGCCTTGAAGTGGCCGCAACTCCGACACGCTCTACGACTGCTAGCGCCTCGCGCTTCTCTCTGACTGTGAAGCTCCTTTCAACGCGCTTCATTGCGCAGAATGACAGGTAAAATTAGTTGTCGATCCTCAAAGTTTTAGCTGCTGACCATTTTTGACCAGTTTTTTAATGGTCAGCAGCTAAAACTTTGAGGATCGGCAACTAATTTTACCTGACATTCTGCGCAATGAAGCGCGTTGAAAGGAGCTTCACAGTTATTTTCTTTTTAGTATGGAGCTGGAATGCTGATGTGGTAAACTGTCGGATTTTTATGTCTATCGGATATTTCCGGCGTTGTCTGTAGTCTTCGAACTTGGCTCCCCGGAACCACGACCTTCTCCTTTGTCCGTTTTCCTACGGGGAGAGTTCTGCGCGCATGAGGGGAAAAGTAAGACTGAATTACGTTGCTTTCCGAGGCCTCTGCCTTAAACATATGGTGATCCCGGGATGGGCCGGGGATCAGCTAACTACTTAGTTTCACTATGGTCTGACTTGGATACACTATTGGTTGTGCGCTCGTGGTCGTCCATTGTGACACGACGGTCTTCCGAGGCTCGTTCCTTGGGGACGGCTTCAACTCGCCCAGTGAGGCTTGTGCCTCCTGGGAATTAGCCGTCCGTCGTCCTGGGCGAGGTTCGCTTTCGGGGGACCCTCCTTGGGGTCCACTCCTAGGGGTGGCACTCCACGTTCCCGGCCCACTTCCTGGGGTCCCGGGAACTTGGGTCTTCCGGGGACTTGAAACCCCGAGCGGTCGGGGCCTCCTAGGTAAAATCCCGAGAACTATGTCGCAGTAAAATAAAGAAGCGCCTTGGAACGAGGCGACTTGATTCGCTTGAGGTGAATGTACAGGCAGCCACCTAGAAGCAATACATAATAACAACTTAGACTCTAAGCGAATTCACTTACCAGGATACACAGCAACTCGGTTGTTTACGAGGCATGCTGTATCGGAAGACCCCCCCAGCAAATACCACAACAAACTGATGAGCCCTGCTTCCTTGTAAAGTTCTGCTGTAGTCGCGCCCTTGTAAATCACCGTCGCCAGTTCTCTGAGATCCTCTTTCGTGCAGGGAGGCGCTTGGTGGGTAAACACAGTGCCTCGCTTGGCACAGTGTTTATCTAGTATAGACGTAACTTTCTGCAATTGGCGACTTGTAACAGCATTTTGGGCAGGGAACAGTTCTAAGAGGTGGTTCTTGACGTTGCCGAAGTAGCTAGACAAAAAGGTTTTAGACAGTAAAGAGACCCTGAATGTCTCCTTGAAAGCTAAATGCATGCATGGCAAATTTGTCTAACACAGTACACAGAGCATCACCTGACTTATCTGCCGCTATAAACGACTGTATCTGTTCCACCTTCATACCTTCCGACTCGGCGAATCGCTCGAAAGGGTTCAGCGCTGTTATGCGCGCTCTCTGTGAGTTACCGGTATCAGCGCTTTAGTTGTCATTGCTCGGGAGTGTGACTTTGGCCATGTCTCGTCTGCCGGAGACTCTATTCATTTCCCCCCGTCTAAACCGATAATTGTCTGAATAGCCACGATATTTTTAAAATATGGCGCCGACTCAGTTTCACTATAGCAATATCAAATATTTTGAAATCATTCGGACACAATATGTCCGAAATGTCCGATGGACTAGTGGTGAGATTTGAAGCTCCCTTGTTGGCTACGAAGCGTTCAAGTACCGATTTGATTGGCCAATGCGTATTGTAATATTCAACATTCCAACGCTCTGTGTCCGAATGGGCATGCTATTCTACCGTATCGTGCTATTGTTGGTTGTCTTCAGTACTTGGTGCAATGCTCTCGTCCTGAGCTAGCTAACGTCGTGCGGACGTTGGGCAAGTACTTGAACAAGTACATGCATGAAACCTACAGCATGGCCAAGCGGGTACAGTGGTACTTGCGAGGGACCACGGACTACGGTCTTGTGTGGGAAAAGAAGGAGACGACCGACTTGCATTTTGTATCGTACGCGGACGCCGATCTTGGGAACAAGAAAGACGATCGCCACTCGATCGCGGGGTACGTGTTGCAGCTCAACGGCTGACCGTATGTCTACAAGTCGTGCAAGCCGCGGATCGTCACAGACGACACGTGCTGCGTCGAGTTCGTCGCTGCAATCGAGTGCTCAACCATGATCGTCTGGACGCACAACTTGCGTAAGAAGCTCAAGCTCAAGCGCTTCAAGCCTACTGTTCTCTACCAAGACAACCACCGTGCTGACAGAGATCAAGGGCAACTACAAGACAAAAAGTGTGGACCTGACGTACCACAAGGCGCGGGACTTTCACGAGCGTGGTGAGTTCGAGGTACGCTACTGCCCGTCGACGGAGAACCTCGCCGACATATTTACGAAGGCGCTCGGTCCTACGTTGTTTCACAAGTTTCGAGAGCGGTTGAATGTCGTGCCGTTTCCGTTAGCCATTGCGGATGGTAATGCAGAAGGTCATAACTAGCTTGCGAGCTACGTGGCAGGCTGCGAACAAGGCAGACTCGAAGTGGGAGTGTGGAGATGGCTTGTCGAGCTCCGCCAACTTACAGTTAACCACCTAGAGATTGAAGCATCCTGTACATACTCTTACCACCGATTGACCATTTGTACGAGACACATAGCTCACTGCATGTCTAACTACCAGAGGAGGTTGTCACCTGCGAGGCTTCTTCCTCAATGCCAAATCTGCTCTGTGGGAAACAAGTATTGTTTCTTCGGTCTTCTCTACTCAAGGTCACTCGCTCATATCTGCTATCTTCACAGCAACTTCGTTACTATCTCAGTAAAATCTACCAGTTAAATTGTCGGATGAAAAAGAAGACAATTTCACGTCGATTCTCGTTGGTCTTACTTGAATTGAGAACAAATTCAATTAAAAAAATATCACATACAAATTACTATTCCTGGTAGTGCAATGGGGTTACACTTTGTACGGACAGCCCTACAGGGATTAATTCGGCATTATGTTGACCACCCAACTCGTATATACCGATTCCTAACAAATTTCAAGTACACGGCCCGTATAAATATTAGATTTTGTATTATTTTTGCATGCCAACAAGTTGTTTACAGGATATACGTTCGAAGAGGTTAGCTGGGGTACGTTATGTGTACCACATTTAGACCACCCAAAACCTTCTAAATCGGATTTTGAAATGTATTTGGCCTTTTCAAATATTTAGAGTACCCACACAGATGCTGCGGCTACGAAGCAGGCGCAGAAAAAGCAGAAGATTTTGATATGATGTATTTCAGTCCAAGTTTCATAAATTGAATAATGAATTCTAAATTTGATAGTCGGTGCACTACCAGTAGTAAAGAGGGGGGTGCTGAATTAACGGACCCGCTGTATACACATGTAATGCATCAGTCAAACTCATGGTGAGGCTGTGAAGATTTAATTACCTGGTGATGCAGAAGTTGCTGGTGCTGGTTGAGATTCTGGTTCATCCCAGATTGGTAAATCCGAGGCATCGTGGCTCTCGGCGTCGGTCGCCGTGGTGGCGCAGGTCTCAGCAACAATATTTGAACGTGAACTACTACGTGGGAGTGCACTAACTCCCGCCAGTGCGATCTGGAAAATAATACTGGTGGCCGACTTCAAGTCGTCATGCTGAGTACTGGTTGTCGATCCACTGGTAGGTTTTTGGTTAACATCTTGGTCAAGTGTTGTTTGGACGAAGGACATTGGCTGATTGGTATGTTCTGCCAACATCGCAACCGGTTGATCATCCTGGTACTTTTGGTACATCTGAGTCTGCATGAGTACATCTACTAACCGCATTTCATCAGCATTAAGCGGCTCCTCTGCATCTTGCCTTCGATGATGTTCATTGAAACGCGAGCAAATGTTAATCAGTTGCTCAATGTGGCGATGTATCCGATGAATCACCAAGTGAGTTGACAGAGGCATGATTTTGTCTCTGAATGAGCCTGCAACGCGTCCCAGCATCTGCTTCGTAAATCTCGTCAAGTCACAAGAAAGGTTTTCCAAGTCTGGCATTTGTAGCTTCTCAAACGCACGTACGTCCTCCGGGTGGAGCTGTACCCGGTTTTCCATTAGGTAAAGTACGCAAGTGCCTTCCAAGCATTCAAAATCACGCGGAAGTTCATCAACACCGCAAATTAAAGGAACGGGGGCCTGGCGTAGCAAACAAACATCAAAGTTAGAGACAAAATGTCAATGTATAGCCCAAAACCTACCCACCTCCATGTACTCGTGCATTGAGAGAGGCAAAACGCTGATTAATGGCCCAGCCCAGGTAAGAGGATGTAACAGGGACGCGAAACCGAGCGTTGCAGACGACAAAAGCGGAATCTCATCAGAAACTACGATCAACTTCATCTCGACGAGCAATAGGCTCACAATCTGAAGAAGACGGTCAATTGATAAACGAGAAAGTAGCGACGGAAGTGCCCACTGCAACAATAGTGCGACCTTCTCGTCTGTATCCTTTTCTTTGTGTGGTCGAGTCAAAACCAACTCGAGGCTTGGTGGGGGAAATACGTCGACAGATATGGGAAGTCCTTTGTCTGGAAGAGGAATTTGCTTTAGGTTTTGCAGGATATCATCGATGTAGCTTGCGTGCTGCAATACAGCAGTCGAATTATTAACAAGATTTACCAATCAAAGCAAGCATACTTCAGAGTACTACCCACCTTGTCTGTCACGATGCAGCTTAAAGATTTACAGCCGGCACTTGTATTCGACTCAAACTCAGTACGAAGATCATCTGAAGCATCATGAATATACTACCAGTGAGGCTATCAACAATATCCGAATTGTCGTGGTACGTCCGTACCTAGGAATCCCTGCAGCACAGCTCGAAAGAAGGGAATGAGAGGAATCTGCGCAATAATGCAGTAGCAAATCGGAATCAACAAATTCTTGCCATCGTCACAACCGCCACGAATGGTTATAGTTCCCTTCATGCACATGGCATATTGAACACTTTGGCCTTGTACTCCACCACCCGAGATCATTAATACGAAAAACTCTCCTTCCTTGGGAATCGAAGCTTTCGTTTCTTCGGCAGGAAGTTCATTGCGCTGGTCGGCACTAGCAGACGCGAAACTACTTTTGATTCCAGTGGGAAAACAAAAATGCTCGAGACTCTCGGCATTGAATTGACTTTCAGGTGGGTGTGCGAACGCCACAGTCGCTTCGAACAAATTCTCGCGTTGATTCCAGAAGTTGCGGATTTTGACGTCGAGCATATCGGGTCCAATCACGGCTAGATAGTCAAACAGAGCAGGTGATGAATTGAATTGGCACAGTCCACCCGTCTTCTGTAACACAAAAATGCAAATTGTCAAGCCTCGATAGAGTGATGCAGTTAAATGGGAACTTGGCACTCGTACCTCTTTGCTGCTCGTTCCTCCGATATAGTGGTCAAGATAGCTGAGGTGAGAAAGCTCACTCGTAAGTGAGTTCTCTAGCACTTCCAGTGAGCTGTACATGTCGTCGAACAATCCGTAGTCGCTGGATTTCTCGCGCTGCTCGGTTCCTGAATTCGTGGCCTGCGCAACATTGATACCGTTGTGTTCGAGCCAGGAATTAATAGCGAGGTAACGTTCCATATCCACGACTGTGATCACAGGCTGTCGCCGTGGCGATCTGCTCGTAGACTGCCCTCGACGAGGAGATCGAAGTCCACTGTCTTCAATCGGTTCTAACGCAAACTTGTCCGTACGACTGGGACGTCGACCCCATGAAGAAGTAGGCGGAGTATCCGTCAAAATCTGGGGGCGATCGGGCAGCGGCGTTTTCGGTTTAGGACTCCACTTCTCTCGCAGGTGATTGATCTGCTTCACTCTATACAAAAAAAAAACTCGAATGGTTCAGCACGTCGTCCCTCAATGACTCTCAAGTTCTCTTACCTGCCCATGCTGCTGAAGATGGACTTCTGCCTGCCACTACTGGCCGAGTCCTCTTCACTATCGCTCATACTTGTCCACAGAAGAATACCCGGGCTGGAATTCGTGTGGGAAATCAATACGCTGCTCCTGTAGGCATCGTCTGCACGGAAGTTGGAATGCACAACGGACGGTTGCAAAAGCTGCCAAATTAGGAAATCTCGCGAGCCGCAGTCTTCATCTCTGATGCTAATCGCAAAAATGCAGGTGTGCTCATTCGTGGTCTTCGCACTAGAATGCACATGCCGCCGCATCATTTGCACTTTGTACTCACTGTTGGTGAATTTTTCATTGACAGCTCGAATAACGTTCCCCTCACGGTCTTCATGATGTCAATCGAGATCGCTCTCGCACGTAACGTAGCGCTACACAACTTGTAGTGATAAAGCGATGTACGCATCTGCTTGCCATCAAATTTGGCGCACGAGTGCATGAAAGCTCGTCAGGATCAGCACTTCGCTCGTCTTGAAATTGGTTCATCCAAGCAAACCCCATCAGCTTCCGAGTCTGCAATTGCACTTCCCACACCCATCAACTTTCCCCATTTGATAAAGTGGAAAACGCATCGGCATTCCTCCAGCCATTGCACTTCACGAGTGAGTGACGTGTCAACGTTGACACTTTGCGCTTCAACTTCAGTTTACCCTTCTCACCTTATACCCCGTCACAATCGCTACCAATTCCCACGGTCCCGCCCTGTCGACGCAGTCATTGAACCATCAGCAGCATGGCCAGCACCAACGCCGCGCCTGCCAAGCCCTGGGAGACGCGTCAAGCGAGCGCCGCCCAAGCAGGTTCGGTACACTGTCTATTGTTTGCTATGCTGCCTTTCTCCTGTCCACTCACTTGAATTGCTGCCAGGTGGGGACCTGCTCACGTCTGCTGGCGTCACGCCCCAAGCGACGGCGTCTACGGCCTCTCGAGTCGCTGCAGGGAGCTCCGCGGCCTCTTCTGCGCTGGTTTCCGGTGCTTCTGCGCTCCCAAGCGGCTCCGTAGCGACCTCAGCGGGTCAATACGGCGCTGGGACAGGGTACGGCGCCTCCACTGCCGGTCAGTATGGCGCTGGGACTGGGTACGGGTCCACATTGGGCGGCTACGGCACGACCGGCTACGGGACAGGACTAGGGTCGACGTACGGGTCAGGTTATGGAGGAATTGGAGGGTATGGAGGCGGATACGGAGGCATGAGCTCCTACGGCGGCCTGGGCGGCTATGGAGGGGGCTATGGAGGGGGCTACGGAGGAGGCTACGGAGGCATGTCGAGGATGGGATATGGAGGCATGATGGGCGGTATGGGCGGCATGATGGACCCCAACGGCGGAGGCCTCGGCTGGCTCTCGAGTTTCAACCAGATCGTGAGCTCCATCGGACAGATCACGGAGGTGCGGTAGAAAGCTGTCTGCAGTGGTGGTGGTGGTGTCTTGTATGGAAGACTTACTCTGACTCTGTCTTCAGCTTCTCGGGATGAACGCCGAAGCTCTCAACTTCTGCATCGGTGCGAGCTGCAGAGCTGCGTTTAATGAGGTTTCCCGTTGCTAACTATCTCTGTGCTGGTTTCCATGTCTACAGGGAGCTTCGTTCACTTTCTAGAGCGGATAGGAGCCATGTGCGCGGGCATCGCAGCCATGCTCGCTCCCCGTCCAGTGTTCCCGCCTGGCCACCCTAGACACGGCGAGCCGTCCATGACAGAGGAAGAAGAGCGGAGTCGTCGGCGCCGCGTGCGCATCGTCCAGTTCATGGTGAGCATGGCGGCGCTCGCGTGCGTGTACAAGGGACTGCGGTGGCTCACGCGGCTGCGCGGTCGAGCGACGCCCAAGCTGCTGGTGGCGCCGCCAACCGCCGGCATGAGCCGCGACCTCGAGAACATTTTCCAGCGCACGGTCGGCGTCCCGCGCTTCTAAGACGTCCAGTGTGTAGTGCTTCCTGTAGTTGATAAGCTCGCCTCTTGCTGCGTGAAAGACAGGTGACTGGGGTTCCAGACAGCAGACGCCAAGGTTCGGATTATATATTCTCGCTACGAGAGCAGCTCCTGTATTGTGTTGCAGTGCCTCTTGCTTGGTGTTTAGGCTGCAGGGTCTTCAGCCGCCGCTGATGGGAGGGATGAGCGCCACTTCGTCTCCGTCCGCCAGTGCCACGTCGTCCTCCGAGTACTCCAAGTTGCGTGCCAACGTGATGCTCTCGATGGTGGCGGACGCGTGCGGGTACTTGTCCATGAGCAGCTGACGCAGCGTCTTCAGCGTGGCGTCGTCCCTTGGCAGCTGCAACTTCTCCTCGCGCAGTCCGATCTCCTCACGCGCCGACGCGAAGTACAGCACTTTGACCTCCATGACGTCGGTCTCCGTTAACTGACGTGCAGAGGATGTGGGGTTGTGTGTTGTACACAGGCGCGGATCTTGAAGAGCTGCAGAGTGGCGACCTCCTGGAGACCGAGACGCGGATTTGAGCGGTCAGCAGACGACGATGCAGGCGGAGAGCGCGGCCGTCGGGAGGAAGCCCTGGCGCTATTATTACGTGATGGCGTTCCCGCTGAACAGCGGCGTCACGCAAGACAAGGCACGAGTGAGATGTGTGACGTGTACGGATGCAGCGTCTCTAATGGGGTTTTGTTTGTGAGTGTAGCTCCAGGAGGTGACGGAGATGACGGCGGCGATTGAGCAGCGAGAAGAGGAGTATTTGCACAAGGTGGAGAAGAGGAATGCCGCGCGTGTGGCAGCTCTAGAGGCGGAGCGGAGAGCTGCAGAAGAAAAGGGGAAACCCACGATGGCGTTGCATGTGACCTGGGTGCTACGCAGACTTCACGTGGTATCTGCTGTGTTGTTGCTATTGACGGTGGGAGTCCTGTACGTGATGTTTATGAAAGACGACGGGCGAGATCATGTCCCCCAGAAGCTGGTAAAGGCCGTGGTGATGTTTGTAGTGCTGTTACTTGTGGTAAATGCTGGGGGCTGGATATCTGCGTACAGAGGCAGTGTCAATGGAGCACGAGTCTTGCTCGTGATAGATGTCGCGCTAATCGCTGGGCTGGCGTTCCTCTTAGACGAGATGAAGCTTGTTCAAGCTAGTCACAAGAACCTTCGTGATGCCATAGCGGGCAGCAAAGATAGCCTTACGCAAGATGCAATCGACTCCATACTGAATGGAGGCACGGTTCCCTCACTGGTGCAGCGGTTCGTGTTTGATGCACCGAGTGTATTTCTTCACTGGTTGCGGGAGCATTGCGCTGGGAAGACCACCGTAACACAAGGATACGCATCCGTTGCCATCGATCGACGCGAGTTTTTCTCCCCGATGTGGAACGATAGCGAGAAGTTTTGTATCGCTTCAGCGCTGAGGAGGTGTATCCAAATTGACGAGGTTATCGTGCCAATACTTATTGGTGAGCTGGTGATGGTTGCATTGCAAGTTCTGTTCACAAGCTTGTTTCTAGCTGTGTGTGACCCCCTTGTGGATAGGAACAAGTTGAAAAGGCGGAGACAGCGTTCACTTCGCAAACCAAAAGCTGTAACAATGAATTCGCCAGCAAGTATTTCGACAGCTCTCACCCGACTGCTTACAGTTGGCACTGCGCTGTTCGGCTCGTCAAACGCAATTGCAAGTACGGACTTGTTACACGCTTGCTCTATTGCGGACTTTCATGCATTTTTCACGTGGATACTGGTGGTGTGTCTTGTTTCGGGTCTATCGGCAATGCTTGCAGCTCTTCTTGTAAGTTGTCGGTGGAAACAGCAATTGGCAGGTACACTTCTTGTTTTAGCAGTCGCAGGTGAAGTTTTCATGCTTGCTGAGTTCGTCAAGATGGCTGCAGAACTCATCGGACCCGGTATGGCGTCCGAGAGTGATCATGCACAGGTACAAACCTTGCGTGAAGTGTACGTGAAGGCATCGGCTCAGACATGCTGGTCGATTCAACATTGGATTTCCCATATCTGTGTGGGCATGGCAGCCGGCGAAACTCCGGCCGATTTCGATCTTTCCTGCCAACATGAATTCGTTGCGCTTTTGCTAGCGTCATTTAACTTCACGGATTCGTATCTGGCGTGGTCGATTGGTTTGAAGTTGGTTCTCCTGCTGCAGATCATTTTACCAGCTTTGTGTCAAGCAGTTCGGAATGTCGTGTCTTATGTGTGTTGTGTATCAGCACGGGACAATTCTGGTGTTACTGCTGTGGAAAGAAGTCCACAGGAATCGTCTCCCTCCATCGACTATGAAGAAGCGGTGGCAGCATATTTGAGATCCTTCAGAACGAAGGATGGTGCTCGTATTGATGCGGAACGAAACGCTTTTGAAAAAGAATGGTCTGCTCGGACACGAAAAAAGCTGTCAAATGTCCGAGCCCCTCGCATAGTTCTCACTGCATATGACTTTGGTGCAATTGTTCGGACTCTCATGCTACGTCGACTTACTGCAATATGCAAATTGGATCTAAGCCTAAGCGTATCAGCAGACGGACAGCTTTTACTTGTTCGTATATTTGCGTCCGACAATCTGCTGCTCGCGACGCTGTGTGAAAAAGAAACCTATCGTTTACAATTCGCAGATGCTGTTGACCCGGGAAGAGCGTTTTGGCGCGACAGAAAGGAAGTCAATGCAGACCAGAAGGTGCTTGATGCACATACTGTCAAACATAAACTGAAGCTACTGCTTGCGGAAAACACCATGTCACCCAAGGAAGCAGTGTGGTTTTCTGGCGAGTCACTGGCCCGCGTATCGGCCCGGGTGCACGCGTTTTCGAGAATCTCGCGAGCTTCCCGAGGTGTGATCCGTTGCTGCAACCCCACTCCATCGTTTGCCAGCTACTCACCAAATATTCAGCGTCAGTTTATCTACAAGAAGTACCTCAATCGACTCGACATGCCTGATACATATCGGCGATCAGCAGTGCTGCGTACAGTTGATTGCATCCGTCTTACGCGTCTCATTATTGATGCTGAGTTTGACACGAGTGCTTCAATCACCAGTGGCCTGGTATCAGATTTCCACTGTCTCCACAGCTCGAGCAGATATGATTGGAATTCTCGTGCCACGCTAGCTTCGTCCTGGGTCACATTTTGGCGACCGATCCAGCTTCCCGGAGAGTTTGAACCGGACAAGCATGCAATACTAAACCTAATCGGCCGTCTCGCTCCATTTCGCCAGCCATTACAAAGTGTGCGAGATTACTTCGGGGAGGTGATCGCGTTTTACTTTGCGTGGCTCGAATTCTACGCCAAGATGATGATTTTGCCTACAATTGCCGCTGTCATTGTGGTTGCTAGTCCAGCACAGCATTCGCTGGTCGCAGAGTTTTGGGGATTCTACATGTCTCCGCACAATACTCATACCGACAACCCGAATGTGTCCGAAAGAGTTGATAAGACTGGAGCAATCCTTTCGATACCTGAACTTGTTTTGGGCCAAGTGGTAATTGCTTGGAGTTTTGTGCTAATCAAGTTGTGGGATCGCAGGAGTGTGTGGTATCAACTCCAATGGGGTGTTGCTACGGGTGATACTATCGATGAGGCTGCTCACTTTGACATTGACGATGACTGCGACTCGGACCAAAGGCCCTCGATATGCTCTGATGTTGCGTCTCTCCAACGGAAATTAAGTGCTTGGTTGTGTGTTCTCGCTCTAGCTGGAGCCAACTTAGTGGCAGTACTCTTGATGCTTCTCGCCCAAGGAATGCTCGTTGATGCTGTGGGCGAAAAACTCGCAATTCTTGCTAGCTGTTTGTGTCAAGCTTATCTGGTTCAATGGAATGGTGCCTTCATTCCCAGTGTAGCGCATGCTTTAAGTCGATGGGAGAACCCTGAGTGCTCAAGTGGTCACTTTACACATCGGAAGTCTGTGGCCACCAAGATATTCACTCTGCAGCTATTCAACACTTTCTCCGGATTGATCGTTTTGATGCTGCGCGGGGTAGGAGGATTGGCGGTGCTCGTACAGTTTGTGGCCCCTCTTCGACCTTTGCACATGTCCTACAATGCTCGTATGGAAGGCCACGTTGGTATCTTCATACAGATGGAATCGCTGTTAATCGCGCTGTTTGTAGCGCAATTGAGCATTCGCATTTTACTGATTGTGTCCTCAATTCGCCGTTTCCGCGCTGTTTGTCGAGAAGAACAGAGACACAATGGACGGGTTTCCGAAGACGAAACCAGTCTTTTGCCATATCCAGGACCTCACAAGGACTATGTGCAGATCGTCATGCAGCTTGGATTGGTAGTCATGTTTTCCAGTGTGTGTCCGTTGCTACCAATACTAGCGTTGGTTGACTGTGCTGTCAAGCTTCGACAAAACGCACTAGAACTCTGTTGCATACGGCAACGACCAGAGCCAGAGATGACTCAAGGGCGCAGTAGCAACGGCGATTGTATTGGGCTTGGGCTGTGGGCACCTTTTGTGCGTCTCATGCTCAAAATTTCGGTGCCCATAGCACTTGTTGTTGTATTTTTCACGGCCGATAACTACGACAGCACATCGATCGAGCGTCGAGTGGGGTGGTGGCTCATTGGAGTCGTAAGTATTTGGCTGGTAGGGCAGTTACTATGGTTTGTGATTCCACATGAAAGTCGGCAGGCGGAGGAAGCTCGAGCACGCACCAGTTTCCTTGTCGACCGCTACTTTGGACATGGTGAAGTCAATGAGAGAAAGGCACCACCACGAGGAGAGAGTCGTAGCAAGCATTTCGAGAAGGGAGATATGAATCTCCAAGATCCAGCACCTTCAGCAGAAGAAGTATTGCTGCACTATGAGGAACGTTTGAAATTGCTCCAACGACTGAATGTTGCCTTGCCCAAACGACGAGAAGAACTTGGTGGCTATATATCTCTTGCTGCTGCACAGTTAGTTGTTCCGGTCGCTGCTAGTGAAAACATTGATCTGGAAACAGAGCAGTCGACCGAAGCTGTGGAAGTGCAGGCGACAGAAGAAAACAAGGAGGAACGGTACGTGATTGACTCCAAAGATGCTGAAGTGCCGTCAATCGAAGAAGAGTTATTGCGCCGGGCGAGCGAAAGTAGCGAGGAGGTGATTGTGGGATATTTTCGACCTGTACGAGGCACACGACCTCCACAAGAAGAAAAGGTAGAAGAGGAAGTTCCGATCAGTAACGTCGATCCGATCGAAGCACCACCGCAACGTCCTCCTCGTCGTGGAAGCGTGTTTCCAGAAACACATCCGATTGCAGATTTGAAGATCAGCGAGAGCAATGATGAGGGGGTTTCAGGCAGCCGAATTGAAAGTGGCAGTGAAGCTGTCGCAGTAGGGCGACCTGCTCCAATGCGGCTTTCTAAACTATTTAAGCGGATGCCACCGTCCCCATCGTTTGAAGCTCCCGCCCTGGATGACATTGCAGTTTCCGAGTCGCAACCCCAAGTTTCTCCTTTCATGTCGGTAGACATTTCGTCTCGGCAAATTGATGTCGATCCGAGGGTATTTGCCCCTAGCGCTGAAGAGCTAGCGGTTGAAGCTACTGAGCTGGAGGTTGGTGAAAATACAGGTCCGGCCGTGCTTACGCCTATTGAGCTGGACCCTGGTGAAAATGCTGAGTTGGCAGGTGTTGGTGGCACTGAGTTGGTGACGGAGGTGGGAAAAGGAGAAGATTTTGAGCGTGTATCCTCGCGTGGACTTGAATTTATCGAAGAGGAAAAGGAGATGCCAGTTTTCATCGGGGTTGAGTCTACTATCGCTGTCACTGCTCCTCCAGTTGGCTCTGAAGTGGACTCGTCGGAGCGTCGATTTCCACCTCGATTGAGTTTCTTAGCTCGAAGAGCCGAGCCGCCCGCATCTGATGAGATCAACAAGGCCAGCCAGGGTGACGCTGGTGATCGTACACTTCTCCGACAACCTTCACCTCGGCTGAGTTTCTTGACACGCAAGTCAAAACGTTTCAGCTCGAAATCGAGTGAGAGTGAAGACAGCAAAGTGGAAGATAGCTCAAATGCAGTGAAACCTCGTCATAGCTCAAGTCTACCTGACCAGCCTGCACCAAGGCGCTTGTCGAAGTTATTCAAGCGCATTCAGCCCACGTCGTCTACGGTTACCCCTTTACTTGGTCCACCGCAACCGCAACCTGTAGCGCCTGAAACATCGACGTTTGATCGAATCGAGACCGAAGACAGAGCAGTTAACCCTGTGGTTTCACTTCGTGACCAATTCGATTTCCTCTCCGACGCCCGTGCGTATCTCTTTCATTCGCAGCGTGTGCCATCAACTAACGTTTGTGTTTATCTGTTGAAGGATTGGAGAGTGTGGTGGTGCAGACTTCGTTACCAGCTCAGAGAAGAAGATCAAGTCGCAGCCGAGTACAACCGCCATCGCCACCACCAGTTTACGAGCGAGTGGATCTTTCGGGACTTGAGGCTGTTCGTGAAGCTGCAAGCCGCCGTCAGTTTGACTTCTCCGCTGATGAACAAGGTATGAACGTATCACTTGGTGAAAGCTGGTTTGACATGGTGACTAAGGGAATGTGTATTTGTCTGGTGTTGGTTTCTGAATTCTTGGATAACTAGTGTGGAAGTAATGAGATGGTTGCAACAAATTGTTGAATAAGTGTTCACTCAACTTGGAGACATGGGCTGCAGCGGTGAAACCGGGCGAAACTTCGCGAGGAAAGGAACGGGTGACTTCGTCTGAAACGACAAAGCAAACACAACAGTGAGCTGCCACAGTTCACAAACCATTCGAGTGCTGAACACGTTCTTACTTCGTCGCGATACCTATGCTGCCGAATCTCCTGGAGCTGGGGCAGTAAACCTTCTTGGTCAAGAATGATTTCAAGTCTCAGCGCCTTGTTGGCACTTTTGCGTGATGTGTGCGTCACGCGCGACGTGAAGGCTGGCTTTTCAGGCGACGACTTCGTTGGAGAGCGAGCAGATTGTGCTTTGATCGCCTGTTCTTGACGTTGCAGTTGCTGTTGGAATGGAGGTGAAAGCGGCAAGGATAAGACGTCTTCGCCCGGCGCAGCACCGAAGAAACCTTCCTGGTCCCGTGCAGTGCGGCGTCGAATGTCCTGATTGCTGGGCAGAACGAACTTGGCTTGGAAGTCACGGCCGTTTGCCTGTGGGGTCCACTTGAGAGGCGATGTTGGCTCGCGGAACTCGTGATCACTCGGAGCTCGGTACGGCGTGCGCGTAGTTGGTGAATTCTGCCGCGCAGCCTCAGTGGCCAACGTGAATTTGGCAGCTATGGCACCTCGCTCCGCCGCCGTCGCGAAGGCTGGATACCGATCCGTGTCTTGAGGTGATCGATACGAGGGTTTGAGCCGTCGAATGTCACGCTCACGTGGAGAAGCCGAAAGACTCGCTTCGCCTGCCAGCGCGTGCTCGAAGGCTGAGAATCGGCCCTGTGCGTCAAAGGAGCAGCGTCCGGAGCTCTTCATTTCATGCGCCAATGCTGACTGCAGCTCCAGTTGCAGCTTGGCCGCCGGGCTCCTAGCTTCCATCATGCTCCGAGACGACTGGACTGAGGCACAAGGACACGAGAACCGAGTTAGTTGATGAGATCGGCCAGCAATAGCCACGAGGCTTTCATGAAGAGCACTGGCATCCACACGTATATCTTCTCGTTAAAATAAGCGCACTCTATTTAGCCGCCTCCGTAGTGGAGCGGCAAATGACACGCGACCAATAGATCCTGACTTTGCTGCTGCTGCGTCGGTCTCCTGCTCACTATGCCTCGCACTGCGTATTCCAGCGCCACTCGTACTGCTGCAGGGCGTTGGCGAAGTGCACGAGTGCGGCAGCCACGACGCAAATGTGCCAGAGCTGGTGGCTGGAGAACCACAAGTCGAAGCGGCCCGGGTAGAAGCGCTCTGGGAACTTGGTAGCGTAGATGATGGCGCCGCTCGTGTACAGCAGTCCCATCAGCAGCAGCGGCCCGATCATGACTGTCACGTGCGGGTCGAAGAGCCCGAAGTGCCACACCAGGTGGGTCACAGGCACGACACCGAAGAAGCCCAGCGCCAGGAAGATGCACGTGCGCGCGACGAGGAACCTGGGCGTGCCGAACACCGGCATGAGCGCCACCGTGAAGGTGATCGCGGCCATCGTCGAGATGGACACGAGGTAGGCGCTACGCAGCCACGGGTGACAGTAGAACGAGTAGTAGATCATCGGGTAGAAGGACCCAGCGATAAGGATCGTGATACCCGCGTAGTCCAGCCGCGAGAGAAACAAGTAGGCCGATCGACTCACCACGAACATCAAGTGGAACGTGGCGCTGCACGTCAAGCAGATGACGGCGCTGGCCATGAACACGAAGATGGGCCAGTTGGGCACGTTGTGCGGGCCCTCAGCCGTGGCCAAGATGTGCAGTCCGTTGCGCACACTGTCAGCCACGCCGTTGAGCTCCTCGAGCGCGTACTTCATGGGCAGGTCGGCGCCCACCTGGCTGGCTACGTCCTGCAGGAAGCCCGAGAGCGCCTCCACGCGCTGGCCCAGCTGCATCTTGAGCGACTTGACCTGCTCCGAGTGCGCGTCCCGCACGTGGTCTCCGAGCCGCGCCGAAAGCGCGCCAAGTTCGCTGCGCAGTTGCTCCATCTGAGCACCGACTGAGTCCGAGAAGCCTCCCACGTTCTGCTCCACGAGCGCGTGGAAGCGCTCGAGACTCGGTAGTCGCTGCAGACTGTGGTCGAAGATAACGCTGGCCACCTCGTAGTACTTGGCGGGGGCGACGCGGCCCGTGGGCGGCGGACAGACCTCGGGCAGCCCCGTGGCCATCACCATCCGCGGCGTGTGGCGGCCGTCCACCATCCACTGCTGGCCGTTGTCGCACCAGGTCTGAGGGGATGTGAGTCCCGCGAGAGCCGCCACGTCGGCTGTGGGGGACAGCGCGTGGCTCGAGAGCGCCAGGTAGATCATGAGCATGAGGAAGATGAAGGAGCCCACCATGTGCGTCCACACGTTGAGCGTCTCGTTGTGCAGCTCGAAGAGCGACAGGAAGCAGTCGCGCGCCGAGTAGTGCAAGCGGTAGCCCGAACGGATGTACGAGTTGTCCGCCAGGTACGCGAAGCCCTCGGCGTGGAGCCGCTCGAACGTGTGCAGTTTGCCTCCGCTGGCGGGCATGGATTCCTCCTGCTTGGCGGCGGTCGTGGCGGTGACTTGGGACTTGGGCGGCAACTTCTTGCTGTGGCTGCGCAGCAGCATGTGGTGGCCCGTTTCCATCGAGGCCGTTCGCACTGGGACGAGCGTTTCCAACGTCTAAAACAACCTGTGGGCGACGAGGCGGAAGCGAGAATGACTGCGACCAATCAGCGCGCGCGGTGAAGGGTGCGCGCACATAGCGCGTACATCAAAGTGGTGTGACCACACACACTTCGCGTGCTCAGCCCTCGCTGCGCTTGTCCTCTGTACTGTGATTATCTGTTTAGAATGATATGTGTGCAGTTAGCCTGCTTTATTAGCTTAAGTGCTAACATACTGACATGACTTTGTATGCTGATCCAGCGGTCTACAATATAGTATGCATGTAGCGAAAGGGGTCTGACACGGTTGATTCGGAGGGCCTTCAGTGCTTTGGCGGTGCTTGGTAATGCGAATCTCGTCTGGCCGCAGCTCTCAGCGCGAGTACAGGTCCGACACATCGGACGAGATGGTCAGGTCGTCCATGATCTTGTGCACAAACTGCTCCGGGATCGGCTTCTCTACGTAGTCGTCGCTGCCGGCGCCCTCCGGGAACGCCACGTTCATCTCCGAGCTCTTGGACGTCACGAACTGCACCTCGCGGCCCTCCCACGAGATGTATACGAGGCAGCCGTCCGTCTTGTCGATGGCCACTGACGGCACCACGCCCTTGCACTGCACCTGTACGCCCTTGCAGTTGACGATCTCAACGCTAGACACGGCGTTATCAAAGATGAGTTTGGTCTTTTTGCACGAGTCGAACACAATGTTCTTGGCCTTGCCCTCCAGCAGGATCGTGGCGCCCTCGCAGCCGAAGATGTACACCTGCTGCTTCATGTTGATGCCGCTCACGGTGAGCGGCTCGGGGCCAGTCTGATACTCGATCTGCCAGTTGCCGTTGCGCTCCTCGCACACAGCAGGCTTGGTGACTTTGACAGGCGCGGCAGGCTTCTTAGCCGCAGCAGGCGCAGCGGCGGCGGGGACATCACCCTCGGGCTTGTAGTCTTTGCGCCAGGTCTGCATGTCCTTGGTGACCTTCTTGAGTCCGGCGGTCTTTCCGCTGCTCTGATCGATGGACTTGATGCCAGCAAAGATGTTGGCCATACCACGAGCGGGTAACGCGTAACTGACGCCTTGGGGTTCCACGTGACACCCGTGAGATGGTATAGCTTGATATACTCGGGGAGCTTTGCTGGTCCGGCTTTGTTGTTTTGTACTCCACGCGGATCTTGTTGCCCCAAAAGTCCAATCCGTCAACGAACGAGTCGACGTATGGCTTGGGTGTGCGCTCCACACACAACCAGCCAAGCGCCTGAGTAGCCTCGTAGACCATGTTCTGGTGGTTGCTGAACTCGCTGCGGTAGTCACGCGTCTTCGATGCAAGACTGTATCTCGACAAGGCTGTCAATTTGCATGGGGCTCAGCGTCTGCGGTCTCTTGCACCGACTCGCCATCACCAGATAGTTTCGCTGTGCAGCAAATGCCGCTTTGATTATCTCGCCCAACCGCTGCGTTTGGTCGCCTGCCAGGAAAGGCGACAAGAACTCATTCGTGTACTCGTCGTAAGCTTGGGTCCGAGGCTCCTCACATCCGAAGCAGCACCTAGGCCAAAATAGGCCTCCACGCGCGCTGGCCGAGGACCGGAATCGTTCAGTAGGTCTTGCTGCAGTGCTACTTGCTGACTCATCGCAATTGTCGTCACCACTGCTTCAGTCTGATTCGATAATGCGAGAACAAGTTGCCTTTTCGATTCCATGCACCGTGGTGGCCTAATCCGGACGATTATGCGGCTGATCTCTTCGCACCTCAACAGATGCCATGAATTTCCATTCGCATTGTTTCACCAGCGCCTAGTGCTCCAGTGAAACCAAAACGTCGGCGGCCTTTGCGTTCATGAATGCATGAGCGCTTTACACATTTTCGTTGCGCTAATCTAATCGCGTTAATCTAGACACAAAACGCTAGTTGTCCACGCTCAACTCCCGATCTCGATTGGGATCAAGTTGCAGCAGTACCGTGGTCGGCCTAATCATACAGCCGCCGTAAACACTGGCTAGAGGGTACATTATCGTAAATTACAACTTATAGCCTCAGTGCTGGTTTTCGTCCAATCGGTCGTTGATCGTAGCTTCCAACCATTGCGTACGATACACAGTATCAGGATGTATCCATCCTCATAAACCAATCACAGCATGCTATTCGGATCTAGCGTGGCGCACACCATTTCAAACCAGGTCATATATGTAATTATTTGCAAACTAAGTACCCGTCGCAACGCAGCGGAGGGGGAATTTCCAGCGAGAAAATCATTAGAGAATCGATCCCCGAGCCACGACACGACAAGCAATGAGTGACGCCGTCAAGCCGCTGCAGAGTCTGCTGGACGCTTTCAGCCAGCGCCTGGCGCGCGTGGAGGCGCAGCTGGGCGTGAAGGGCGCGGCCGCGCCTGCCTCTTCCCCAGCCGCTCCTGCGCCTGCCGCCGCCCCCGTGGAGCTGTCGCCGCAACTTGAAGCGTACGACGAGTACGTGGCCCAGTACCTGCCGCCTTTCGTAGCGGTGAGCAACAAGCTCGGAGAC
Organism: Phytophthora cryptogea; assembly: GCA_000468175.2. Taxonomy (NCBI): domain Eukaryota; phylum Oomycota; class Peronosporomycetes; order Peronosporales; family Peronosporaceae; genus Phytophthora; species Phytophthora cryptogea. The sequence continues at coordinate 19,639 of KV744431.1, forward strand.
GACACGCGCAAGCTCGGAGAGGTGACGGAGAAGGCGTTCGCAGCCCAGCGCGCGTACCTGCTCATGGCGAGTCAGTGCAAGAAGCCGGCGACGCTCAACCCGGAGCACTTGAAGGACCTGCAGGCCTGCATCAAGGAGATCAACTCGCTGCGTGACAACCGCAGCGAATTCGCAAACCACCAGAACATGGTGAACGAGGGCATCCAGGCGCTCGGCTGGCTTTGTGTGGAGCCTGCACCCAAGCCCTTCATCGAGTCGTACGTGGGCGGCTCGGACTTTTGGGGCAACAAGATCCGTGTGCAGTTCAAGACGTCCAACCCTGACCAGATCGCGTTCGTCACGTCCTTTAAGAGTCTGCTGACGGAGCTTATGGCGTACGTCAAGGCGCACCACACCACGGGCGTCACGTGGAATTCCAAGGGTGGTGATGTTGCCAACTTTACGCCCGCGGCTGCGTCCTCGACCAAGGCGGCGGCACCTGCTGGTGGTATGGCCAACATCTTTGCTGGCATCAAGTCCATCGATCAGAGCAGCGGAAAGACCGCCGGACTCAAGAAGGTCACCAAGGACATGCAGACCTGGCGCAAAGACTACAAGCCCGAGGGTGATGTCCCCGCCGCCGCTGCGCCTGCTGCGGCTAAGAAGCCTGCCGCGCCTGTCAAAGTCACCAAGCCTGCTGTGTGCGAGGAGCGCAACGGCAACTGGCAGATCGAGTATCAGACTGGCCCCGAGCCGCTCACCGTGAGCGGCATCAACATGAAGCAGCAGGTGTACATCTTCGGCTGCGAGGGCGCCACGATCCTGCTGGAGGGCAAGGCCAAGAACATTGTGTTCGACTCGTGCAAAAAGACCAAACTCATCTTTGATAACGCCGTGTCTAGCGTTGAGATCGTCAACTGCAAGGGCGTACAGGTGCAGTGCAAGGGCGTGGTGCCGTCAGTGGCCATCGACAAGACGGACGGCTGCCTCGTATACATCTCGTGGGAGGGCCGCGAGGTGCAGTTCGTGACGTCCAAGAGCTCGGAGATGAACGTGGCGTTCCCGGAGGGCGCCGGCAGCGACGACTACGTAGAGAAGCCGATCCCGGAGCAGTTTGTGCACAAGATCATGGACGACCTGACCATCTCGTCCGATGTGTCGGACCTGTACTCGCACTAGATCCAGTCGCACGAGCTGAAAGCGGATGCGGTGCGTATCAATGGAGAGATTATGTACAGTCTTCCTTCCCGTGCAGCATTTGTCCGAGGCTGCTTTAATTTTCTTTGCTCGTGAGTTGTAGGAGGAAGTAATTGAGAGCTTTTACTTTTGGCCGAGTTGGTGCTGTGAAGGGTCGGAATTTTGGTTTGCTGTGCAGGAATGGGGAAAGCAGTCGAGACGAAGACCCCACCACCGCCGGCCGTGGTCAAGGAACAGCCAAGTCCAGCTGCAGATCCACCAGCACTTACGACTTTGATATCTCTGGAGCAGCTTCAGCAAATTGACGCCGCGGGGTCAGCGGCGGATCGAGTCGAGCGCTTGCAAGACGCGTTGGGCGTGCAGCACTACTCTGTAAACCCCCGCACCAGCGTGTGGGTGGACTATTGTTTCGGTATGCTCAACTTCGCTCGTGACGAGGCCCGCTTGCCTGCTGAAAAGACATTGTGTCTTCTCACGCTGGCACATGAGGTGTACAACTTCGCAACGCAGCCGCTGCCTGAACAAGGCCTTGCCTCAGACTCATCGGTGAGTAAGTTCGCTGAGCCGGTACCAGTTTTATTAAGTGAGGGCGTGGAGACTCAGCAGGAAGTAGCGATCAAGGCGACAGCTGCACTTCGTGCTTCTCCAGAGACGTACCCGACAATCGACGTTGTCTACGACCATTTCCGCAGTAAAATTCGACATGCCAGTGGAGCGGAGGCCAGCAGCGGCAACTCACAAGACCAGTCTGCTACAGAGCCGTCTTGGTCGCTTGAAACTCCATTTTCACCGATGCAAGTGGCGCGGATCGTGGCGTTCTTCACCTCGACGTTCTTCCGGCACTTGCGCGCGTATCAGTACGTGAATCGAGTGCCGCGACCCAGCGTTGTGCGCGAAATCCCTTTGCCCACAGAGACGCCGCTGCCTCCCGCCGCTCTTGCCCACGCCACCCTACACGCAGAGTGACTGAAGCGGCCAGCGATCAGCTCGCACCGGACACAAATGGAGCAACAGCGACAAGCATGCAAAACGCAATGGCGCGCGCTCAGCGCTGTCCAGTCCATTCCAGTCCCTACTTTGCTTGCTTGATACGCGCGCTCGGTTTAACTCGATTTGCAGGGTAGCCATCCACGCGCGATGACGTACGTACGTCATGAGCTCTTGAATTTGCAAAAGCGTTCTTCTTATATTTGTATCATTCGGGGCTGCTGTCGCTGCTCTACTTTCCCCATGCCGTCATGTTCTCTTCGGCTCTACGCAGTCAAGACGCCTCCAGCCCCTCGCTGTCGTAGTTCGCCTGGCTGCGTCAGATTCAACTGAGCTGTACAAGCACGCAATTCCCGACTGGAATCTTGCCGGCGGCGGCAGGTTGCAGTGGAGAATATGCGCGCCCTATTTCGCGTAGATATTGTCGCCTTGTCACCATGCCAATGCGTGGCCCCTTATCCGGACACGTAGCCCTTCACCGTGTTGAAGTCAACCTCCTTGAGAGAGTTGATGGTGCCGTTCAGGATGATGAACGAGCCCACGATCTGCGACGTACGCACTGTCAGTCCCTTCGGGAACAGGAGCGCAAGCGCCGTGGCTGCCATGTAGCGCTTACGAGGCGAGACCGTCTTCGGCACGCGCACCTCGGCGCGGCGGATGAAGTCGTCCATGTGCTGGCCGTACGTCTTCTGCGGGTGCATCAGCTTCATCGTGGACAAGTTGTGCGGCACGTGGGACAGGTAACCGGACACAATACCGGCCATCATACTGCCGATAGCGTTGTTCATGGCGGCGCTGTCCGTCAACGGTAGACGCTCCTCGAAGTAGTCGGACAACTGATTGAGACCCACGCCGAAGATGACCTCACGCAGCATACGCGGCGCCGTACCGCGGATCCAACGCGTGGCGAGCGACTCTGGGTTCATGTGGCCGGCGTTGAAGGCCTCCAGCATACTGCTTACGGGCGTCATAATAACACCGGGCGACACGGCCTCCGTCAGACGCACCAACTGCGGGTACTCGTACTGGTCGGCGTCTACGTGCTTCTCCAGCATGTGACGGATACCCTTGAAACCGTTGATGTAGACGACACGCGTGGGGATCTGCAGGTGCATCTCCGGGAAGAGCCTGGCAACGGGCTGGCCCGTGAGGCGGGCGTTCAGCAGCGAGTTCATGCCACTACGGTAGAACGACTCGATGGACGCGGCCACGGACGTGGCGAAGTAGGGCGTGGGCTTGGCGTGCTGCTCGAACAGCGGCGTTTGCAGCAGCGAGGCCTGTCGCCGGATCTCCTTGCTGAGACTGTGCATGACTTCTCGCGAGGCGGTCTTGTCCTCGAGCACCTCGTCCAGCGCCGCGCTCTGGAGCGAGAAGCCCGACACGGGCGTGAGACAGCGCACCGTCACGGCCGCGGGGTCCTGCACCAGCGCGTGGTTGGAGCTGACCGCGCCGCTGGTCATCACGTCTAGCATGTGCTCCTGGCCGTTGATGATCTTGGTGGTCTCCACGCTCCCCTCCTTGAGCAGCAGCATCTCCTGCTGCGTCTCGCCCTGGCGGTACACGACGGCGTTCTTGGGGTACGTCACAGCCTTGGTGCGCGCGCAGATCTGGCGCAGCGTCGACTCGGAGCACAGCGCGAACATGCCGCTGTTGGCGGCGGCTTGCACACAGTCGTCCATGGCGGGAGGCGGAGGTGGCGAGGGAGAGCGGGCGACGGTCTGCTTCGGTCCGAGCGAAAGCGGCAATGAGCTACTACGATTGGCGCGCTCTTTGTTTAGACGAATTTCGCACTTAATAATGTTGCATTATAAAGTGAGGTATATTAGAACATACAATGCGAATAGCAGTTGAATATGCGTAAAAAGGGTTGGTCCCGCTTTCATTCTCACAGGTTATTCTTTTTGTCGAATCCACGAACACGGACGCACTTCTCCGCCTGTATCTGCACTTGCGAGCGCTCAACACCATGATGATCCTGAGGAGGTGTACGGCTCTCCTCTGCGCTTTCAGATGGACGACCAACCTTGGGCGAGTTCTGGTGATGAACGTATCTCGGACGTGTACAGCATGCTCGATTGCTCAAACGTCTAATTAGGGAGATGTGCGTCGAGTGGAGGGCACGTGGCCGCAAAAGTATCTTGTTGTCTTTGTATGCCCCAAGCAGAACGATATGCAAGTGCCATGCACAGCCGAGGCAGGGAGGCGGTCAGCAGCTGGGTGGGCGCGGCGACGGCAGGCGACGGTTGTTGCTGCTGCGCAGTCGGAGCTGCCGAGGACTCGGCGCAAGCGTCGAGCGTCCGGCCGTAGAAGCGTTGATGGGTTTGCGTCGCGGTGTCTTGCGCAGAGGCTGCAGCGCCGTGAGCCCCGGGACGTCATTCGCGAACACGCTCGAGTCGGTGGCGCCGACGTTCGGTCCGGATGCTGTTGCAGTGGAAGCGGCCGCTCGACGGGGAAGCAGCGGCGGCAGGTAGGTGCGGGAGATCTCTTCTAATACGCTGGCTTCGGCGGCAGCAGCATGCGCGATACGCTCCGTGCGACGTCTCTCGGCTGTGAGATCTCGCCGCTCGTCTTGCCGCAACAGCGCGTGGACGTCGTCCACCACTGGTGCAGCTGCGGTCTCTTTGCGGCGCTCGCGGGCGTCGTAGTCCACGGAGAAGCGCCAAGGACGACGGATATTGCCATCAGAGTGCTCGGCGTCGGGGTTCAAGCTGCTGCTGCTTGAAGGATCCAGCCCGCCCTGCATCAGCACTCCCAGACACTCGCCACTCAGAGACCAGATCTTGACCCGACGATCGAAGGACGACGTCACGAGGCTCTTGGGCTCCGCGATCATCTGCACCGAGTACACCACGTCGCCATGCGCCTTCCACCGCCGTACGAGCGACACTGGCGGCAGTCTCCGCATCTCACCATCTTCGCATCGGGTCTCCTCGTCGTCATCACCGTTGGCCGCAACAAGTGGCATCCCTGCCGAGAAGAAGAACGACGTGAGCGGGTCTCGACGCGCGTAGGCCGCCCACTCCGGTGTATTGCGCGCCTTACGCACCATACTGGCAGCGTCCACGCGCAAGTTCCGCTGTGCGTTGGCACACTCGACCGGCTTAGCAAGCGGCTTCAGGTCGAAGGTGTTTGCAAGGCGCAATAGCAGCGGGAGGACATTCCAGACACTCAGGTAGCCTTTATCGTCGCCAGTGATGATCAGAAATGAAGTGAAGTCTGCAGGATCGGCGTCACTGTCGTCTCCGCCAGCGGTGTACCCCCCAGAAGAGGAAGGCGAGCTGCGACGCGTGGAGTGCGTGTCGATGCAGTTTACTGAGGCGGTTCCCAGGTGATTGTGCTGGTTGCGAAAGCGAAACACGCATTTGCCCTTGTATCGGGTTGACGGACGCGTCGCCCAGAAGCAGAGGTTGCCCGTGCTGTCGCTGGACAGAAGCAATGGAAAGGGATCCAAGAAATGCAGGCATAGCAGGCCGCTCACGTGTCCGATACACGTGGCGTCGAGACGACCAAATTCATAGTCCCATACTTGCAGAGAGCAATCGGAGGATCCTGACGCCAACAGGGACAGGTGATATGAAAAGCTGAGCGCTGTGATGTCTGTCGAGTGACCGCCGATCAACCTCCGAAGAAGCACGCCGCGCTCCGAGTCTCTCTCGTCGTGAATATTGATGGAGCAGTCCCACGAAACGCTGACCACCGCCATGTGCTCCGCGCAGTAACACAACTTTGTTACTTCGGCATTGTGAGCACGGTTCCCTAGTTCTGGATATGCGAATGACTTCATGTGTGAGCCATTCAGGTAGTCGAATACCTGGATGTTGCCGCCTGCGTATCGATCGAACTGCAATGAGATAAGTCCAAATGGTTTCCCGGTAATGACGCAACATACCATGATCACCAATGATGAATTTGCGTTCTCGAAAGTCCAGGCACAGCGTTGTCAGGTCGGTGGAACTCAAATCCCTGAAAGCATTCATCAAACAAGCAAGTAAGCGGTGAATATCTCAATGAAGGTCCTATGGTGCTTACCTGTATACTCGAATGAGTTTCCCAAGGCGTGCATCCCAAATTTTGACATCCCTCCCCGCCGCTGTGATGAAAGAAAGAGATGTTGGGTTGTAAAGCGCGATGAACACAGGGTGGTCGTCCGTCAGCTCGGGGTTTTCCAGCTTTTCGTAGTCAAATTTGATCAGCTGCAAGAAAGTAGCAAACCGGTAAGCTTCAACGTCGCACCCGAGTTACAAGAAACGAAACGGAGTCCGTGCCTTTTTGCCAGCGGCAACAATTCGTTTCTCCGAGGTGATCGATACGATATTCTTGACGTCTCCCATATTTTCAGCAGTGAAAGTCTGCATGCAGGCAAAGTTACGGATGTCCCATACTTTAAAAACTCCGTCGACGTCTGCTGTGATGATCTGTGGTGTGTCCGGGATGATCTCAACGCCACAGAGACTATTGTTGTGTCCGTGCAAACGAAGAATGAGCTGGTCCACGTACGGATTCCACACGAGAGCATCAAAATCGAAGCCAGCGGACACAAGAAACCGATACTCGGGTGAATAGGCAAGTGATCGCACTCCCTTTGCGTGCCCATCAAGTTGCTGTTTGTGTTTGCCTGTATGGACATCCCACAATCGTATTGTACGGTCCATGCTGGCAGAAGCAAGCGACTCAAGCGTGGGCAACTGGGCAGCACCATTACGTTTAGCGCAAAGCTCTCAATAAACGTAGGTACTAAATAATGAAACACAGACCGTGAGGAGATCAAGCACAATATCGTCGTGAGATCGAGTGAGCACTCGCCCATGGACCTCGCCGCCCATGTGATGTTTTTCCTCCATGCGTTCGGCGTCCCAGGCGTAGACGATCCCGCTTACACCAGCGGAGAAAAGAGCTGAGGACTCAGGATACCACTTGAGGCAGTTCTGAGAAGTTGGCGTATGGCAGCTTTTTGTTAGCCGTAGTGTGGTGTCATCGTAGAAGCGGAACTGCAGATCAGAAGACGCCACGATGTATTGATTGTACTACAGACAACAAACGAGTGCCGAGTTAGCTGGAGAGGAACGTTTACGATACAAGAAACGAGACACTCACCTTAGGCAAATGCTCGGCGCACTGCACGAAACCCTCGGGTGACTTGATGGTGCGAATGAGCTCACAATTGACGTTGTAAATTTTAAGATACGGGCTGCAGCTTTCTACGAGCGCCACCAGATCATTCGACGGGAAGTAGTAAATGTGATCGATGAAGGTGCTGTGCTTTGAAGCGTCTTCCCACTGCACGTGGTGGTACTGCTGAATGGAGTTGGGCTGGTGGCTCTTGACTGTGAGTCCCGTATCCACAATGAAGGACGTGAACTCTTCCCACTCCATCGACCCGTCGCCGTTGATATCGATCTGCGCAAAGAGCTCGCAAAGATTCGCCACGAGATGTGACTCGGATAGATCATGGAGGCGCGAGTTCTCGTCTGTGTGTGCGCTGCTCTGCACGAACCGCATCATGACGTAGACGAACTCGGTGATGGACAACCCCTGTTCCTTCCGCAAGAACTCGTTGCGCAGAGTGCTCACCTGCCCGAAGTTACGTCAATACCATCGATACATTATTCACAGATGTAGTCACGCACTTTTTCCATGTCCATCATCATCATAATGTCCATCGTGAAGCCCTTCTCGGGGTCATGTTCGTAGGGTCGACCGCTGGCCTTCTGCTTCACACTGGGGGTAGTCAAAATTCCAAGAGTTAACAGCGAATTACAACGACATAGAGCAGATTGAGGCTGCGAATGTGGCCGTACAACTGGTTGGCCACTTCCGTCAGGAAGGCAGGCGAGATCCGCTTGTCACCGTCCCGTGTGTCCTCATCGTTCATGCTGCTGCAGTATCTGTTGTGTTCATTTTGTGTGGACGGGTTTTATGTATGCGAACGAGTGTTTTTAGCCAATCAAATAGCCCGTACTAGAGCAATTGTGGTTAGGGAAATCCGGTTTGCTCTCTGAAATTTAGGAGTGGTT
>AUWJ02030348.1:0-74074 GCA_000468175.2 Phytophthora cryptogea
ACTCATCATACGTTTGTTCGTTGCTTTCAGCGTCTTGTTCGTCATCAACTGGGTGCAAATAGGCATATTTACCCACGACACCCACGCCAAGAATCTTTTCCGGGATAAAATCACCGCACGCCGAATAGTTCTGCATCAGCAGCTTCGTGCACTGTCGGCCATTGTTCTCTTGCAGAACACGAACAGCCTCCGAAAATTCCATAGCATCGATACGGATGTCATTTACTGCTACGATATGATTATCTGGCCGGATAGTAACCCAATCAATATCCTCCCCGACGACGATGCCAATGCGTTTGAGGACAATCAGCGGCTGGTCGATGAACTCGAACTCTGGAATACTCTCCACCTCTACCACACGCTCGTACAAGAACAGCTCATACTGAAATATTTCCCCAACCGAAGCCTGCACCACGGCATTACAACCACTAGCAACCACTTCGCGAGACATCGTGTTGATGTCGCTTTTGACATACACGAAGCGCACTGTGCTTGCAGGTGGAATGTCTTTCGTGCTAATCGTGAGTTGGCCGTGTGCTCCCGCGGGAACATAATGATAGGACCCTATCTCGATTTCGGACGAGTCCTCTTCAGAAATGAGCACCTGAATATAATCCTTCGCAGAATGTGTCTCCGGGACATCATACTCCACTGCATCAAATACGCAAGTTAGTCTTGCAAACAGCTCCACCGTCTCGCAGCCAGCACGCAACATCAAAACGTACATGTAACAAACGAGCCTTTCTCCACCTGTCCGCCCATGTCCAGCTGCACAATGCCGCTGGGTCGGAACGCCAGCAATTTCATCGTGTAGGCGCTTTTGTCCGTGATCTGATCCAGCGACTCCTTGAGCTCCTGTGCCTGTGCCACCCACTCGGACATGTGCCCTCTCTGCAGTAAATCTTGTGGCAGTAGTCCGTAACTCTCTCTCATCGGTTTCGCCCCCGCGTGGATGAGCATCTTGATGGCCACTGCGTTCTGCACGAAGCACGCGTGGTGCAGCGCCGTCCAGCCGTTCTCGTCCTTGTGGTCCACGTTGACTCGACGCTGCAGCAGCAGGTGGAGGATCTCCGCCTCCCTGGGCAGGAGTTCCAGGTCTGCGTCGTCCTTGACCTCGGCCACGGTCTCATCCGCCTCACTGCTGCTGTTGCTGCTGTCTCTGGTCTCTGTATTGTCCTTGGCCACGTCCTGCTCAGCCTCCTGACGCTCCTCTTGTGCTGGAGTGATGGTCTCTTCGTCGTCGCTGTCTTCAAAGCCGTGGAAGTCGTCGAAGTCGTCGTCCAGCTCCTGATGCTCCCGCAGATGCTTCAAGCTCGCGACGGCCAGCAGCAGCGGCGTGCGTCCGCTGTCGTCCGTGGCCTCCAGCTCCTGCGCCGTTGCCGTCTTGAGCAGCCGATGCACCTCCGCCAGGTCCCCGTACTCGCACGCGCTGTGCAGCGTCACCGTGTTCCCCATCGCCGTTAAGTTACTCGAATAACCAGAAGGGGATTGCAAATAAAAATAACGTCCGACGCCGCCTGGCGCTTGCCACGTGCAAGAACGGTTATTGGAGGGTTTATCAACTATTGGGGGATTCCTCCTCTTCCCATACTCCCGGACCGGAATGCTGCGCGTTCATGACAAGTGCGTTGCGTGTGTATCATGTCTGACAGGTGGGGAGGACCCTCACGGTGCTGTGTCTGTGTAGTGCGCTGCTTCGTTCTGTGTCGGTGCTGCCGGTCGTGATGGTGGTGGCTATCGTAGTGCTCGAGTACTACGTGTTCATGGGGGAGCACTGGCTTCCCGAGTTCCAGCGGTCCGTGGGAGGCTTCGTGCTGCTGCGGATACTGGAAGGACTGCTCTTCCACTTCCTCGTTGGGTGCATGCTGGTCGCGTACTATAAAGTGGTGTTTACAGGTCTGAGGAACTGCTGTCGGGAGAGGAGGATTTCACCAATGCTGAGCTTTGTGGACTGGTTAAATTGCAGACCCGGGATATGTCACGCCCACCGTGGTGCAACGCATGAACGACGCTATACAAGAAGTTCTGGAAGAAGGCGGCAGCAAAAGTCCGCCGATGATGAACTCGTGTCGACGGTGCAAACTGCTCAAGCCTTTTCGAGCACACCATTGCAGCTTTTGCAACCGCTGTGTACTTAAGATGGGTACGCTGCGTCTGCTGCTGGGTGTTTGGTATGCTGGTTAATAAGTGCGTGCTTGCAAACAGACCACCACTGTCCATGGGTCGCCAATTGCGTAGGTGAAGGCAACTACAAGTTCTTTTTCCATTTCGTCGTGTATGCGTTCTTGGCGCTCTCGATGTGTGTCAGGGCTCTAGCAGCGCCGTTCCAGGCCGCACTATTTAGCGAGGACGCGCCTCGTGGCGCAGCAAACTTCTCCGCCATGGCTGTAGTTGGATTTGTGCTGGGCGGTGCACTGGGTATCAGTCTGCTGGGGTTCATCGCGGTTCACTCGTACCTTTTGGTTCACGGAGCTACCACGATCGAATGCCACGAATACGGCCGCGCATTTCCGTTCAACCAGGGATGGCGGAAAAACGTCACTGCAGTGTTTGGTGAGACGACCAAAGACTGGCTGTTGCCCACGACGCCCTCCCGTACGCTCCGTTATGATTTACACCCTGCGGAGATGGAGCATCTGACAGCCGATAGTTGCTTCGGCGACTCCAGTGACCAAGAAGACGACAGTTTGCTATAGTAGATGAGTTCAAAATATCGATTCGTTAGCGTTATACCTGTAGTGGTCACCTTTAGCTCTTAAAGATTGCTTGTAGTCATCAACTCCTGCAAAGGCAGATCCAAGTAACGCATTGACATCAATCCTTACTGAGGAGGAACTTCACCCGCGTGGAACACGAGCGACACGCTGTTCACACAGTGGCGCTCGTCCGTAGGGGTTTTGAACCCTTCACCCTTGAAGACGTGGCCCATATGACTGCACACAACATCCCCACACCCTGGTAAATACTCAAAATACCCTTCCAACTCCCTCAAATCTTCCTACCCGTCACACTTGGCGCACATGATCTCCGTACGATGTCCATCAGCGTCGGCAACAGCCTGCATATCCAAAACAGTATCGTTACTCGTTGCAAACAGCAGTCAACTACCAACTTCAACGCACCTTGATGGCGCCCGGGATGGCGTCGTAGAACGCGGGCCAGCCGCAGCCCGAGTCGAACTTGGTCGTGGACGTGTACACTGGCGTCTTGCAGCCCGCGCAGACGTACACGCCCGTCTCCTTGTGCTTGTTGTACTCGCCCGTGCCTGCGCGTTCCGTGCCTTTGAGTCGCAGCACCTGGAACTGCATGGGCGAGAGGCGCTGCTTCCACTCGGCGTCCGAGAGCTTCACGTCGCTGTTGCTGGACATGTTGGAGACGAGAGACGTCGCTGCAGGACGCCCACTAGAGAGAGACGGAGACACCAAGCGCGAAGGGAGCGACGCCAGCGAGCGCAGCCACTTGCTCATCCACGCGCAAATTGAAGAATGCGGAAGTCGCCCAACCTTTTGGCATACAAATATCAAGTATGCCAAGAGTGATTGTCTTCTCAAATGCGGGTTCGGGCCCAGGGCCCGCGGGACCCATACAAAGCGCAAGACGCCATACAAAGCGCAAGTAACCAAGAGGGGAGAACGCACGGCAGCTAGGCGATCATGGTGTTAGCGGAGCTCGGGTCCAAGCTGCAGGGCGCGCTGGCCAAGCTCAACCGCACGACGGTCGTGGACGACGAGGTGTTCAACGCGCTGCTCAAGGAGATCTGCGGCGCGCTGCTCGAGTCCGACGTGCAGGTGAAGCTCGTGCGCCAGCTGCGGGACAATGTCAAGCTGGCCGTGAGCCTCGAAGACGCGAGCTCGGGCGCCAACCGCCGCCGCCTCATCCAGAAGTCGGTGGTGGACCAGCTCGTGCAGATGCTGGAGCCTGAAGCGCAGCCGTATAAGATGAAGAAGGGCCAGAGCAACGTCATCATGTTTGTAGGACTGCAGGGTAGCGGTAAGACCACGAGCATCGCCAAGTTCGCCCACCACTACCAGCGGAAGGGCTGGAAGACGTGTATGGTGTGTGCCGATACGTTCCGAGCTGGTGCCTTTGACCAACTGAAGCAGAACTCGACCAAGCTGCGCATCCCGTTCTACGGTAGCTACACGGAAGCCGACCCCGTCCGCATCGCAGAGGAAGGAGTGGCACAGTTCAGGGCCGAGAACTACGAACTCATTCTTGTGGATACTAGTGGTCGCCACAAGCAGGAGGCCGACCTGTTCGCAGAGATGAGGGAGGTCTCGGCGGCCGTGCAGCCGGATGACGTGGTGTTCGTGATGGACTCCACCATTGGTCAGGCCGTCTTCGACCAGGCGAGCGCCTTCCGCGAGACGGTGGATGTCGGAAGTGTCATCATTACCAAACTGGACGGCCATGCCAAGGGCGGTGGCGCTCTTAGTGCCGTGGCCGCGACGGGATCACCGATCATCTTCTACGGTACGGGTGAACACTTTGCCGATTTTGAGTCGTTCAACGCGCAAAGCTTCGTCAGCCGCCTCATGGGCATGGGAGACATCCGCGGCCTGATGGAGGAGGTCAAGACGAGCGGCATGCTCGACAACCAAGAGGAAATGGTCGAGAAGTTCCAGAAGGGCGTGTTCACGTTGCGGGACATGTACAAGCAATTCCAGAGTGTGATGAAGATGGGGCCGCTAAGCAAGGTCATGTCCATGATCCCTGGACTGCCTCAGGGCATGAGCCAAATGATGAGCATGGGCGGAGGTGAGGAGGAGGCCTCGAAGCGTCTCCGGCGGTTCCTCTTTATGATGGACAGTATGACGGATGCGGAGCTTGATGGCGTCGTCCCTCTATCGGAGTCGCGCCAGACGCGAGTTGCGCGCGGCTCAGGCTGCCAGCTTTATGAAGTAGAGTTTCTGCTGAAGTGTCACAAGCAGTTCGCGACGGTGGTGAGTCGCATGGGTAAGAGTGGCCTGATGAAGACGGGCGACGCAGCATTGGGCAAACAAATGTCCCGCAACCCGAACGCTGTGATGCAGCAGCTCTCCAAGGTTATGGACCCCAAGATGATGGCGCAGATGGGCGGTCCGCAGAACATGATGCGGATGATGAAGCAGATGCAAGGTATGGATCCGAGCGCACTAGGTGATATGGCCAAGATGGCCCAGGGCATGGGCATGAAGATGCCCTTTTAGATTGATCCAGCAACTTTGAACCGTCAGGAAACAATTGAGTCGTGCGACAACACTCGAGGCGGCAATACGAGTGCTCACTCTTACACATGGACACAGCTTTTGTGAAGTTAATTTTCTGAACGTTTTGTGCAGGTGCGTTTGAGGTGGAGTAGTCAAGTTTCAGGTATTATTAGCAGCCATGCGGGAGGCTAAAAGTGTCGAGACGTGCAGCGTAACCAACCCGCCCTTCCTGCTGCGCAACAACCCACGGTAGGTCTGTCTTTCCACCTACCTGCATCTTGTGGCTCTCAGTTGGGCAAGGGTTTCGTGCCTGCACGCGGACGAGTGTCTCGGTGGATGCTGGTATCTTCAGCTACTGTATGCTGAGGGGCAGCACCGCGGTCATGAAACGCACATTGATCCATCCATGGCGCAAGAAGGTTCAGGACGTGGCGACGGTGCGTTTGGGGCCGCTTCCAAACTCCCCTACGGGGTCAAATATCGACGGCACGTCCCTGAATTCAACAGACCGCAACCCCCAGCGCAAATTATCGTCGTTCGGATCGAGGACCATCCAGCGAGCTGCCACGGTGGCCAATTTCGTACACGACAATGCCATTACGCTTGCAAGAGGACTGCCGCGTAAGCGAAAGCTTCATCAGCAGAAATCGTTTCCAGACCCATCACTATATACAGCTCCAAGACGAGCACGTCGAAATGACCTCGTGCCGGTTGTTCAGGTGGAAACAGTCAAATACAACCGTTGGTTTATTCAACCTCGCGCCGCGTGGAAAGTAAGATGGGATTTATGGATCGGACTCATCATAGGTTACAGCGTTGTCCTTATACCCTATCGAATCGGATTTGGCATCGAACTCGCGGTACGAATTATAAATGCCAGGGGAGGGAAATGGGTTGTGCTTAACTGTATTATGCTTGTCGCTTCATTTGACAGGATTGGGAGCAAGTGATGAATTATTGTTTTGACACGAGTTTTGCCTGCGACGTGTTGCTAAACTTTTTTACCGGCTATTATGACGAAGATGTGCTGGTACATGAACTACACAGAATTCGACAACGGTACCTGCGCAGTTGGTTCCTCTTCGACGTCGCTTCAACAGTACCATTAGACCAATTTTTGCAGGTGGTCACTACAGCTTCGTCATCACTGCTCACTCTCAAGCTTATCCGCATTTTCCGGTTGTTTCGGCTGCTAAAACTAATGCGGCTACTGCGTTTAAGACGAACGATGGAAGCAGTGCAGGTGGATGCGTTAAACGCACATGTACTTCAAACGTTTAAGAGCTTACTCACGATCATCTTCATTATTCACCTCGTTTCCTGCGGATGGTTCATGTTCTACACTTGGGATCCTGAAGGTGTAAATTGGGTCACCAACATAAACAAAAATGGCCTTGAAAGCCCGTACCTGGTCAGTTTTTATTGGGTTTCCAACACAATGATGTCCGTGGGCTATGGAGATATCTATGGGGTTACCGATGGAGAGAGATTGTACGCTATCTTCGTGGCTTGCCTTGGTTCCATTTCTGTCGGTATGATCATTGCTAACATTCAGATGCTCACCGAAAATTACAACCCTCGTGGGATAATGCTGAAGCAAAAGCTACAAGACACGAAAGAATTTTTGATCAAGCGAAGTATACCGCGACGTCTCCGAACACGAGTTATCTCGCAGTATGAGTTTCACTGGAGCCATCGCACCGTATTTGACGAAGACTACTTGCTCCAGCAGTTTCCCAAGAGTCTCCAGTATGAAATTCTCGCTGCATCAATGGAGGCGTTCGTCAAGAAGTTTCCGTTTTTTGGTATGACCTCCGTGGAGTTTTTCGTGTATGCAATCCCGCGTCTTAGACCCATTGTTTTAGGGCCCGGCCAAATACTTGTAGATGCCGAAAGTGTATGGGAGGAGCTTTACTTCCTCACGTCGGGATCAGTGGAAACTGTGCAGTCTAACCTTGTTGTGGGATCGCTTTCACCTGGTGAGATATGCGGTGTCGAGTATCTCGTTAACTCTCGTCGACGTTATACACATACGTATCGATCCATTTCCAAGACAGAGCTGTATGCGATGTACAGTAAGGATCTTCTTGAAGCACTTGACAAATGTCCAGTAGCACACAAGTATCTTGAAGATCTGGCTGTCATTCTGGGTGAAAGGTATGCTGAGTCTGCGCGCCGAGGCAAGCGAGCAATGCAACGACAGCGATCGGTTCGTGCAATTCGGCGCGAATCATTTTCTAAGGGTGAGCCTTATCTTCATAAGCGTCATCGGAAGTCAATATCCTCGCTGAACTTGCATACGATGCCATCGGACTTCATCACTAGAATGGATATGACTGTTGAAGGTGATGATATTGTGACGCACTGGTCAATCATTCGTCACTACTCCAAGTCGAGAATTATGTGGGACATTCTAATGGGTATCATGGTTTCCATCACTGCAATCACGGTGCCTTTTCGAATAGCCTTTGACGTCGAGGATGTGCTCGTCTTTTACGCCACCGACCGCATCTCGGATGTTTTGTTTCTCTTCGACGTGTTTCTAAGTTTTTGCACCACATACATCGATGACACTGGAGTGGAGATCGTAGACCGATACGAAATCCGCAGGCACTATCTGAAGACCACTTTTTTAGTGGATGTAGTATCTACTATTCCTTTTGACTTCCTCGTGGAAGCTGTTGCAGTCGGCAAGATCATTCGGTCGCTGAGACTTATTCGCACGCTAAAGCTCATCAAGCTACTGCGCTTAATGCGTCTATCGAAGCTGTTCAAGATGAATTCACAGTGGATGGCAGAATTTGATATTAACATCGACACAGTCCGGCTTCTCAAGCTGCTGGCGCCCGTGATGATCATTGCTCACTATGTGGGTTGCTTCTGGTTCTACATGTCAGCAGATCGACCTAAGCATGATGCCTGGTGGGGCAACATCTATTTTGAAGACCCGGACTCAATCCTATCGAAGTATATTGCAAGTATTTATTGGGCCATTACAACAATGACGACTGTGGGTTTTGGGGACATCTATGCTGTGAATGATCTTGAGAAGAGTTACTCCATTTTGGTTGTTATTGGTGGCACTACCCTGTTCGCGTACGTGGTCGGCACTGTGATCGAGGTAGCAAGTAACTCCAAAAGTCTGATGAACCGAGAGCATGAAATGGTTCAGCGAGTAAATGCTTACATCAAGGAGCGTGGCGTGTCATCAGAGTTTATCGTCGCGTGCCAGGAACATTTACGTTTCGTGGATTCCGAAAAAACGTTCTTTGTTGAGAACTCGCTCTTCGATGCTCTCAGCTACTCACTCCGTACCGAGCTGATCTTAATACTCAACGGAGGCATAGTTTCTAAGATTCGCTTCTTTGATAAGAAACCAAAGTGGTTCCTTACACTAATCCTGCCAAGGCTGGTCCCTCAATTCTTTTTGGAAGGAGACATTCTGATCTATCAGGACAATCCAGTCAGCGGGATATTTTTCATCATGAGCGGCGCTGTCATTGCGAAAACACGCCATTTTACATCTCTACCAAACGCGCACGCAGCAGCAACAAGCGGCAGAAGTCGGTCTTCAGGGGATCACATCGTCGCTGGCCATCAAGGTACCATTGCAAAAGTATACGAAGGCGAGTTCTTCGGATACAAAGAGACTTTGACAGAAACGGTAGCACAGTACAACATGTTTGCCATGCGTGCCACGGGGACGTATCTGCTTTCGAGAGAATGCCTAGACGAGTTTGAAGCTCAGTACCCACGGGTTATGGACGAAATTCGCTCTCTGATTCTGCAGTCGATCACAAGACAACAGAAGATTATTAGTGGCTGGCACAATAATGATGCGATTGGTCTCACAGCTGCAGACCGAGAGTTAGTGGCAGACCTTAATATCGCCCGTCGTGGTGGGGACGATGACTCAATCAGAGCAAGTGTAAGTGGGATTTCCATGCTCGGACGAAGGCATTCATCGTTCGTTTCACCGGGTGGGTATGATCTTGGGCTTTTTGCTCAAAACCCTGCTGCAGACGTTGCGCAGACGTCGGCGAATTCAGCTGCAAATACCGCTCGGGCTGGAGAAGCGGAAGAACACACTGCTGTTGAAATTATAAATCCCGTTAGTAGTGTGCAACAACTACATCATGATGTTCCTCATCACGGTGCTGCAGTTGAGCTCCCCAGTCTGGTCGAGCCATTTACGTCGACCGTATTTAACGATGTGAATTCTGCCGCACTATCATCTGGATCAACTAGCGTGTCAGAAGCACCAGCAACGGTGGAAGTCTTTGTAAGGCGCCCGAACAGCGCAACAACATTATCCGCCGTTCACCCATCGGAAGGGGAGGGTGATGCGATACCGGTTCGGGTGAAAGTGGACCCACCTGTGGCTGCTCTTCGAAGCAGTCGGCGGTCGGGCACATCCATGAGAGATGTCAATAGCAACCAGCGCCGGCCATCTGAACGCTACTCAGCCATGCGCAAGAACGACGTGACAGCTCTAGTTGACCAGTTATTGAGTGGTGACGGCTTCGAAGTCCAGCGAACGGCATCAGGACGAACGCAAAAGCCAACAGTGACCAATTAAAGGCTCTTTCACCACTTAGTATCACTAAAAATTTTGATGTGAAATGTTTCACGCACTCGAAACTAATCGTTCTCGTCGCCATCACTATTGTCGTCATCGTCTTCATCTTCACTGTCTTCGGCGTCGAATACAGTTAATCGACTGGGTGGTAAGGTGACGCACAGAACACCTCGCGATGCAGTTGCTGTTACCGATGCTGCCGAATCACTGGACGATTTAGAGCTTAGGATCCGCCCTCGCATCTGGTCAACTCTAAAGTTGTGAGTGGGTTGCTTTGTCAAGAGTGCCTATAGACCGTGAAAAGAAGAAACCATTAATACTTCAGAAAAAAAACTCATTGATGCTCAACAAGAAATTTTTCGCCATCGTATTTACCTGTAATGAGCTTGATATCTCTTCTGGTGTCGAAGATATCGCCTTTGAGAATTCAACATGGTCGTACATCTGAAGATATAACCAAGCTAAAAAGTGGTTAGTTAACCGTCGTAATCCATACCAGATTTTATCTGCGTCTTACCTTGGTGTGTTTGGCCGTCAGACGTGCGATCCAATACAAATGCAAGCTGCTCCGATTTTTTTGACGCACCGTCTCCGTAAAAGTCAAAACCCCGGCAGGTGACAGGATTTGCTGAGCAATCGTCAGAAAAACTCACAATTGATGAGCTCCAGGTCAACCGCGAGGCGGAAACATGACGATTCTGCTGTTCCTTTGATTCTCGGAGTGCCTGCACCAACAGAAGAAGGCCAGAACCCAAACGAAATCCCATCAATACGGTGCAGCACATTTCATTTACAGGCCGCATCGGTCCGTAATATTTCAGGGAGTCCCAGTCAATTGCGTCTTGATCGCTTTCGTTCCCATCACTGAGATCATCGTTATCCATGTCACTGGGACGTGTGCGAAAGTGGCGCCGGAAATGAACGTGGCATTCCTCCACGCAATTGGTAGCATTACCGACGGTAAAGCACCCCTGCTTTCCACGCTTTATCGCTTGCGCGAAAGTTGCGGTCATTGTGTCAAGTAACGCCAGCCACTGGTCTTCGATAAACTTGAAGAGAATAATGCAGCCACGGGATGGCTGTTCCGCACTACTCTGCGGCAAAACAGGTTGTAGGTGGCGCGACACTGGATTCCCAAACGTCGTTTCAACCTTATACATACTGTGATTTGGCTGTTGCTTCCGAAAGACCCGAGCTGATTCTGCAGCACGCTGTAAAAAAGTACAAAGTCGACGCATGTCGAGGAGAGATTTCGAACCGATGGCTGAGTTACTTGCATCACGATTGGAATTTCCGCCAGATGCGTCTGCTGGCCTTCCAGAACGATTAGAGCTCGTGTGCACGCGAATGCGCTCCTTAAGCCACTCAAAAAATAATGCGAAGTCTTGGCGAGTTTCGTGAATCGCCAATGTGAATGCCTCCATCTCCACGAGAGCATCCTGGGTTAAGGTGACAAGGTCGTCGAGAGCACTAACAGTGATTCCAAGCGTATCAACATAGGCTTTTGAGCTCCACTTTGCATGGCCACGCAACTCCGAGAGAAAAAATATTAAATCCACCAAGTCGCGCTTCAGTGTATCGTCGGCTAGTGTTCTTAGCGTGTCACAACCGATGAGTAGCGCCTTTTGCATGCGGTGGATGCTCTAAGCACAGCAAGAAACAACAGGAACCTGTTAGGAATATTTTTATGTTATACCTTTTCAACCGCAACTTACCATTTCCTGAATATCTTGCGCGAAGTACTGTGCCAAAGCAGGTGCTGTAATGCCGGTTATTAACACCGACAGCATGTCGACCTGTGGTGGGTCCTCACACGCGTACTTCTCGTACAGAGATCCAATTAGCCCCATTTTGAGTTCGAAAATGCGCGTTGCATTTTTCCACTCATTCGTCATCTGTCTACCGGTGCTAACAATTCGATTAACGATTGTATGTACGCGGTCTACAGTGCTTGATACCAGCGCCACATCCTCGTGAATAGTCTGAATGCTAGTCATATCCAACGTCAGCATTCGATGCAACTGAGGCTTCGAATGATGTCCTGCTACGTTGCCGTCTTGGCTACCACTGGAAAAAACGAGGAAAACAAACAAGAGAGAGAGATCGGGGGCAAGATCCACCCGCTCAATTCTAAATCCACTCGTATCCCCCCTTGGATGCCCCATCGTCTCCAAAATGAGAAACTCGTCCTCAGTAAAGTGCGTACATACATCAAAGCGAGCCAGCAGAACTCTCCCCGTCCACCACAGCGCGATAAATCCGCGTTTGTCTGCTGTAACCAGCACGGTATCAGCCTCCGGTGTTTCATCATTGTAACCTGCGAGAAATCTCGTCGATCGACGTTGAAACTGGAGTTTGGATTGAGACGTCGCGCTCGCGTCACCAGTTGAGACCTTCCGATAACGCTGTTTGCTGCCGGAACCTCCTGCACTTGGAGTCTCCAGCTGATTGATATGAGCCCAATGCATTGCAGTGATACAATGCTCGTGATGAGAGCTGCTGCGTCGTTCAGGGACAACTTCTCCTGACTCGATCTCGAAAATGGCCACGTCTCCTTCGTCACAGCCGACAGCAAGTTGCAACCCATCGGGTCTCCACGCCATCGCCACCATCTCGAAGCCCACATCGGAAGGTTTAATGTGCATCAATTTCTGCCACGAAGTGGTGCGCTATGCGAATAAAATCACATAAAGTTAGCGAAATTATCTGGATATTGTTGACAAAACTAGTTTTAACAAAATAATGCGTATAAAGGTCGTGGAAGACGCACGTGGACGAGGAGATGGTGGTCCAGCGTAAGCACCGCTACCAGGTCCATGGTGGGGCAGCAGGTTACGGCCAGGGAGCTCACGAAGCGGTCCTGCAGCGCCACGAAGGCGCGCTTTGGCGACATTATGATCTTTTGATACTTTTTTTTGGTGAAAAAGAACTGTGTCCGGTTAAAAGTGACCATTGTTAGTATTGGAGTTGGTTACACATGTTGATTGGGTTTCACTTGTCCTCGTCTCGTGGTTGGTATCAATGCGTTTAACCCACGATTTCCAATGCAGCTTTGAGACCCGAAAGATATGCAGCTTGCAAAGCTCCCTGGTACTTGTAGTCTGTGGCCTCGCCTGCAAAAAACACACGATTCGCCACTGTCTCGTTCAGAATTGCAGGGTCTTCGTCTGTGCTGTCTACTGTGAGAGAGCTGTATGCTCCTACCGACCATTCGTCTTGGTCCCATCTGCGCAGTTCATAGAGACTTCAGGTTAGATAAGCGAAACCAAATATATACCTTACTCCGCGACACATACCTTGTGATGAAGTGGTTTACCGGGTCGGGAATGTTGGGGCCAAACGTGTCTTGCAGTTGCAGGAAAAGTGCGTGCGCGATTTCGTCGTCCGTGAAAGTTGAGGAGATCTCGCTTGCGTTTTCGCCGACCAGAACACCCTCGATGATAGGTACTCCCTTCGCGAATTGGTAGTTGAACACCACCGGGAAGTAGATGCGGCGCTCAGAAGTGTCGATGGAAGATGATGTGTCCTTGATCTGCGCGATAAAGGTTGAGTCCGCTGGCCAAAAGACCTCTGGAAACTCGACAAGAATCTTCATGTACTGGCCCATCTTCGAGCGGTTAATGGCATTCACCTTGGGGGCTGGCAGCTCGGGCTGGAAGTGCAATTTGCCAGACTTAAGGAGCCCAAGCGATGAAGTCACAATAACGTGATCAGCAGCAACGCGGCTTCCATCACTGCACTCAATGACAACTCCGTCTGCATCCTCGTAGTTGATGGAGGTGACACACACATTTGTAAAAATGGAGCCCTTCACAGGCTCGGCAAGACGATCGATGAAGCGTTCCATACCCGCTGGAACGATACAGTGTGCACCTGGGTCATCACTGTCCCACATCGAGTAAGCAATAAGCTCAGCATATCATTGAAACAAATCGATATGTTTTCATCTACGTACCCAATAAATTCGATCTCGGCGAAGTCATCGAGTTGCACTTCATCGTCGTTCACCCCCATCCAGACTTCAATCAGCTTCAAGCACACGTTCAGTCTCGCGCGTGCGTTCGGTGTCTTCATCGCTTCGCGAAGCTCTGCGTCCGACGTCACGAGGTGGTCCACGATGGCCGAAAGTGCCTTCTCCTGGTGATCGGCGGCATTGGGCGACGACGCCATCGCCTGCAACTTGTGCATGAGCAGATCCTGCCACATCCACGTCTCATCCACTTGTTCTTGTGGTAGTTGGTCGGTGCCCTCGAAGAACAAAAAATTATTGCACGCCCCGGGATGCAGCCACGGATTCCGTGGACTCACCTCCTTGAAGGCGATGCCGAATTTGCGCGCCATCTCGGAGAACGGGTTACCCTCGGTGCCATGAATCCACGCGGCGCCCACCTCCACATTGACAGGCAGCGAGTCGCTGAACGGTTGCGTCTGGACGCGGCCACCGATGCGATTCTGAGCCTCCAAGACGCACACGTCGCTGGCCGTGAACTTGTTGGACGCCAGCAACGCGTTGGCAGCGCTCACGCCGGCCAATCCGGCGCCGACGATCGCCACGCGATAGGAACTTTGCAGTGCAATTGCAGGCGTGGTTGTCATGGCAGATGCAGCCGAAGATGAACCTCACGCTTGGGTGGTGCAATCGCGAATGACACGCATTTGACAAGCTCAGCTGAATAACGTTCTGATTGGCTAAAATTGTGCAAATTGCGAATTCTTGGTGCACAAACAAAAAATATTCGTCGGTAAATTGACGCTTCAAACAAAAAAGCACATGATGGTCGCTCTCCCAATTGTTGTCGCTCCAATTAGCGTTATTTGTATATTGAAACTGTCCGAGAAAAACTTCGTCTGGCACGAACAGGGTCAACTCACCCTGCGGGCAATGTTGACAAGGAGAGCTGCCTGTCGTCAACTTTGCGTAACATAAGCTTCGATGCCTTCCTGTTGACGACAAAGGTATCCGGTGGTCACCTCCGCGTAACGTAAGCGCAGTTGGAGCCTTAGCCAGTAGCCGGCACGCGAATGAACGTGACAAACTCGAGATCAGTGGCAGATGGCGTGAATGCAACGTCGCGTGGCGAAACCAGAGGCCTCTCTTCCCGTCAGGACCACAAGTTGAAACGAATGCCACGAACAAATCCAAAGACCGCACAGAATGCAGCGAATATCGCCAAATCATGTTACTGATCAAACCTTAAGACTCGAGCGAAACATCATCATTATGCATACTCCTTGGTCTCCTAGGGCTAAGCCAGCACGCTCCTTCCTTTGAGATGGCGGACGCTTGGGGCCTTGACACTGCAGACGCTTTCAACGACCTCATTCTTCAATTTGCAAGGCGACAAACATGCCAAACACGACTTCTGAAACGACCGAGACGCCACTCGAGAGCGACTACCGTGTGGTGATCATCGGAGCGGGGCTCGCTGGTGTCAGTGCTGCCAACGAGTTGCTTTCGTCCGGCCACTTCGACTTCCATGAAGTGTGCGTGCTGGAAGCCCAGTCGCGCATCGGGGGACGCGTGCAAACCAAGTCCTTCAGCGACTCGCTGCCTGTCAACGTGGAGGTGGGCGCCGCGTGGATCCACGGCACGGAAGGCAACCCGTTCGCCACGCTGGCCAAGCAGTTCGGCATCTCGTTCAAAGAGATCAGCCCTAGGAATCCGTGGCTCCACCCGGGGTCGTGCTCGAACTTCCTGCTTTTCGACGGTAGCTGTCAACTGAGCGATCAGCAAACCAAAGAAGCGTGGGAGTGGCAAGATCTGCTGATGCGTAAGCTCCAGGAGCTCGCGAGGTCGGACCTCGGTGACGATCACCGAGACAAAACGCTGTCTGCAGTGGTGAAGCACCTCCTTGACACGGACCAAGAGCTGGTCGAGGTCATGAGAGGGGTCAAAGCATGCGAGAAGGTGGACTTGTTCATTCGGTTAATGGAGGCCTGGTTCGGCCTCACCGCCGACGACTTGAACCTTGACGTCTTTGTTGAGACCGACCTGATGGGCGACGACCCCGGCGCCCACTGCATCGTCCCCGCGGGGATGGAGCGCTTCATCGAGCACTTGGCAGAGCCCATCCGATATATCATTCACACGAACGTGTCCGTCGCGGCAATAAACTATGACGGTCCGGATGGAGTAGTCATCGAGTGCACCGATGGCCGTCACGTGACGGCGGACCGCGTGATCGTTGCCACCTCCCTGGGGCTTCTCCAGAGCGGCAAACTGCACTTCCAGCCCGAGCTGCCTGCTGTCAAAACGGGGGCGTTGAAGCGGTCCAAAATGGGGCAGTACATGAAGGTGCTCGTGCAGTTCCCAGAGGTCTTCTGGCCTAAATACGCCACGTTCATGGGGCAGCTACAGAAGAAGAGCTCGAGTGAAGAGGACGATCGCCGAATCTACTTCCCACTGGTGTTCAACTACCACTTCGCCAAGGGAGTGCCGATCCTCGAGGGCGTCCTCATCGGCGACAACGCGAGCGCCGTCTCCGCCACTTTCACCGACGAAGAGATCGCACACGCGCTCTTCTTGCAGATGCAAGACACGTTCGGGCCCGGGATCCCCAAGCCGGTCAATCAGTTCATCACTCGGTACGTTTTCTATAGATGCGAGGGTGTTACTTAGGATACTGACATTGTGTTTTTGATGCGGCCGTAGTTGGGATCAGGACAAGTGGTCCGTTGGTGCCTACAGCTGCGTGACGGCATGGAATGCACATGAAGACCCGGGCCTGCTCAAACAAACGGTGGCAAACCGCGTGCTTTTCGCGGGCGAAGCTGTCGACCCAAAGTACCAAGGCGCGCTGCAAGCAGCCTACTTCACGGGACTTGAAGCAGCCGCGGAACTCGTGGCCCAGAACCTGTAAGTATATAAGTTACGAGCTCCACTAATCGGTGGCGCTCCAAACCAAACCCAACGCATCAACCAGCAAGTCGTAGAGAGACCAAAGAGTTCCTCTAAAGTCAATGTAGCAATTCCAAGTCTTGAGACACATGAGCCCGCTCGTGGGTGATCTTTGCTCAGAAACAGGGACGCGGCAGTTGGTACCATGGTCTCACTTTGAGTTTCGACAGGAACTTGGCACTACCCGACCGTATCCGTGTCAAAATGGCGTGTGTTGCGCCGGACTCGCTGCAAAGTCGCCTACGCCGCGGAGAAATCCCTTGTCGGGGCGTGAACCTGGGCGGGTGGCTCGTCGCGGAGCACTGGATGACTTGGGACTCGTGTCTGTGGCACGGCGTGCCCGACGAGATCAAGAACCAAGGAGAGTTCGCCACCATGACGTTCTTGGGCCACGAAGAGGGCGACCGACGCTTTGACGAGCACCGACGCTCGTGGATCACCGAGTATGACATTGGCGAGATGAAGCGCTTCGGACTCAACACGGTGCGCGTGCCGGTTGGGTACTGGATCATGGGCTTCGACCCGACCGACTTCCCGAACAAGCAGGAGTGGCGAGTGTTCGCACCGCATGCGCTGCGATACCTAGACGAACTAGTGAACCACTGGTGTGTCAAGTACGACATGGCGGTGATCGTGGACATCCACGCGGCTAAAGGTTCGCAGAACGGTCGAGACCACAGCGCCGCAGTTGAGAGCGGCGTCAAGTTCTGGGGACAATACCCGGAGAACGTGGACAACACTGTGTACTTGGCCAACTTCCTCGCCTCCCGCTACCGCTATTGCCCCTCGTTCCTGGGTCTTGGACTGTTGAACGAGCCTGAAGCCCCCACGGAGCAGCACGTGCTGCGTGCTTACTACGAGCGCGCGTACTCGGAGATCCGAGCTACGGGCAACGACTGTGTGCTGACGGTGGCACCGCTGCTGACGGAGCAGGGCCCACCGTCTATGGAGGACTTCATGCGCTACCCCAAGTACTTTAACGTGTGGCACGAGTGGCACCCGTACTTCATCTGGGGCTATGAAGGTCAGAACCGTGACCAAGTGCTCCAAGCTGTGCGCCGCTATGGCGACCAGATCTCCTCGTGGGGTGGCAACTGGCTGCTTATTGACGAGTGGAGTCTAGGTGCTCAAGGGTGTGCTTTTCCGTGTGAGGACCGGAATGGACTGCAGCAATTGGCATCGGCGCAGCTCGAAGCTTTTAGCAAGGCGCATTCAGGGTGGATCTTTTGGTCGTGGCGCCACTCGGATGACGGACACAACCGTCCCACAGGATGGTCGATGCGTCAATTGCTGCGTGACGGTGTCATTAGGCTCATTGAGGTGTAAATGGGCAGCAAGGTGAAGAGGGAGTTGGGTAGGTGATACACAAAGTGCATGTACGTGAAGAAATACGACAGATAATGGGTTACTGCCTCTCCATGAGTTGTGAAACTTGTACATACACCAGCTATGCTTCGAGGCTGAGGTCGTGGAACTGAACACGCGAAAACTTCTTCCAGTACCCATAAAGGAGACCTGCGAGGGTCACACCAACGACGATCAACGCCGGTGCTAGTGTGAAGAAGACATTAACAGCAATATACATCAGTAGAGCGGTCGGGATCAAGAGGCCAAGGCAGAGCATCGGAATGGAACCGGGGACTGCCAAAATCAAATTTTAGTCACCGCTTAGCTGGAGCAAGTTGCTGAAAAGAGCGTACCTTTGAACGGGCGATTAATGTTCGGGTGGGTGTAGCGCAGCTTGATGAACGCAGCAAAGATCAGGATCTGGTAGAAAGCCGATAACGCGTTCGTCATGTTCAGGATATCGTCGAAGTCGAACTTGATGAGCACAAAGATGACGATGAGGCTCGCGAAGACGGCATTGTGTGGCGTGTTGAACTTTTTGTTGCGACTGCAAATTGAAAACAATGTCAGTTGAGCAAGACGCCAAACGTTTTCAGGGCAGCAAACAACGTACACTTTCAAAAAAGCTGGAGCGAGACCGCACTGCGCCATGCCCATTGCCTGGAAAGAGTCGCAAAACAGCTCGGCAATGTACATTCCTGCGTTGCTGCCAAATGACGCTATCATGATCCACGTCGAGAGGAAATCACCACCAAGATCCGACGCAATGCTAGAGAACGATCCATCGTCCCATGTAGTCCAATTTGGCGAGTTGAAAACAATCGCCCCGAAGAGCGGCATCAGGTACGTGAGTGCAATGAGCAACACCGAGATGAGCATCGCGCGCGGGTACGTTCGTCCGGGATTGCTCACTTCACCACCAAACACCGACATGCCGACAGCGCCATTGAAGTTCCAGAACAACGTGTTGATCAAGGTGGACCAGTCAATCTGTAAAAGTAGAACGCAGCACCCGGTTAGTTCTTCGCACAATGGAAGGTCACGACCAATCCAACCAGGTACTTACATCAACGCTGCCGGACATGCTCACAAAATCTCCACTGTCATCGTAGACAATATCGGATCGGCGAACTTCACCCAACGCGCCCCAGTCGTTTGCTTGAATCATGCCCCAAATGGCAAGAACTACGAACGGGACCATAACGAAGACGGACAGAGCTGCCATTCCGTTACCCACGATCTGGATGCCGAAGAGATTCGGCAGTGCTAAAAGCACAGCGATGGCGGCTTTGATGAAGTATTCTGCTGTCGGTGAGCCGATATTTCCGTACACTTCCGTGAACGTGGCCACGGCAAGTCCCGGGTAAATTGCGGTGTCAATAACACCGGAGATCCATGACCAGTACCCTGTCTGGAAGGCCCAAAACGGGCCGAAAGCATGGAGCTTCCAGACCGTGTATCCTCCTGAAAAATAGGAATGTTGACACGAGAAGATGTGGAATCGGCGAGGAAAAAAAGGAGTAGACCCTACCGTCGTGCGGATACGCAGTGCTGAGCTCCGCCGTGACGAAGGCAATTGGGAGTCCAAGAATGAGTGGAAACAGAAGAAGTCAGATTAACCCGACCAATGGTCCACCAGCTACGCAACACAACACAGTGAGCGAGACAGCCCTGCCAGTTTCCCATTTAGAGTCGTACCGGAGATGATGTACTTGAGCCGATGGGCCCACCGCACACTGAAAAGTAACAGAGACCGATGATACCCAGCACTGTCAACTGCCGTTGGAGGCATTCCTTGGTCGGTTCCAGATTCGACGGACGCCACGGAGCCGAGACGCTCATCGAGCTGACGATGCTGACGAACGAATGATCATTTAGTATGTGCGTGCAATGGTGACAAGTTTAGTGCTACAACCAGAATGACGAACTACGTGAGACGTTACCTGCCAAGGTGCTTTGGTGTCAGGAGAAGTTAGTCGTCATACGCCCCACTCTTTGGGCTGTGCGCAGCATTTAAGATGGACGTTTTCGGTTTGGAGGCGGTCATGCAAGCAGCAAAGGCGAAGGCTCAAGCAGCGGGCGACTTCAACGTGTGGATGTTAAATCGGAAATGAGATTAAGCACACGGCCCAAGCCGACCAAGCAGCAAGTTCCAGTCTCGCCATGTATACACCTTTGCACCGCCGGTTTAGCTGAGAGCTTTGATGATGTTACGATTCAAGTCTCGCGGTCAGCACCGCTCGTATTCCGAGTCGCATCACGCCGAAGAAAGTAGCCTGCTTTGTTGTTAAACAGCAGCTACAGTTGAAGTCAAGTAAACCATCTGGAGTGCACTACTGAAAAACTGATTCCGCCGTTCATGATGTCGACTTCAACTTCCTGCGAACGCCACAACCGGGTCAACTCCGCGACGGCAATTTAGCACGCGCCAGCAAGAACTTACAAAGGGCATGCAGCAACAGCAACAGGAACGGCGAGCTTCCTCGGCCATTGAATAGGAGCGTCCTACCGGGTTGACCTCTTCACAGACCACATTGCAGATCATGTGTCGTTGTGGACGGAGGTCCGTGCACCCCATCGGTTGAGATGGGTCATCCTGTTCCCATGCAGGCGAGGAACCAGTACCACGTCGCCGCGTCCAGCGCGTCGACTACGATACTATACAAGTCTCGTTGGGACCGAGGCTGACTGAAGACTTCATCATGTGAAGTACTTTTGGATAGAGACCGTAGCATTAACGAGAAGAAGGTGATGATTCATGCATACTTTATCATGGATGCAGTGAGACTACGGGGCTCTACATGTAGTTGAAACATCATCACTCTGTGTTGAAGTTGACAATCACTTCTGGGTCACTCAATGTCGAGTATTGAGCTATGATGTCCATGCCTCCTGCGAACTCGTCAAACCTTTAGTTGACGTCTCAAAGTACATGGATTTGGATGTCGTACACGCCTCTCAAGTCTCTTGTCGGCACGTTCACAGGAACGGTTTTTACCGCCTACAAAGCTCACGACAGATGAATTGGAATGTTGTTCTCGTAAGTTTCCTACATTTCCTTTGTGTTATCTGTGCAAATAATTGTACTTAGTGAGTGATGCATTGCGTTCACGAGCTATCCGTCGAGGTTCAGGTCGTTGAACTGGGTGCGCGTGAACTTCTTGCATCGGGCGTACACAAACCCAGCCAGAGTTACTCCCACAACAATCATCGCCGGTGCCAGGGTGAAGAAGACGTCGACTGCGATGTACGCAAGGAGGGCCGTGGGAATCAACAGACCAAGTAAAAGCATAGGGATGCTTCCGGGGACTGCACATGATGTGATAACGAGAACGTTAGAATCACAATTATGAACTTGCTAAGACCGTCAAAAACGTACCTTTGTATGGGCGTTTGAGGTCCGCGTGTGTGTAGCGTAGCTTGATGAACGCAGCAAAGATCAGGATCTGGTAGAAAGCCGATAACGCGTTCGTCATGTTCAGGATATCGTCGAAGTCGAACTCGATGAGCACAAAGATGACGATGAGGCTCGCGAAGACGGCATTGTGCGGCGTGTTGAACTGTTTGTTGCGGCTGCAAAAGTCATGAAATGTCAGTAAATTGCTTCAGACTCCGATAGCAACGTGAAAACTTACGTTCCGAGGAATGCCGGTGCAAGACCATTCTGTGCCATGCCCATTGCCTGGAAAGAGTCGCAAAACAGCTCTGCGATGTACATTCCTGCGTTGCTGCCAAATGACGCTATCATGATCCACGTCGAGAGGAAATCACCACCAAGATCCGACGCAATGCTAGAGAACGATCCATCGTCCCATGTAGTCCAATTTGGCGAGTTGAAAACAATCGCCCCGAAGAGCGGCATCAGGTACGTGAGTGCAATGAGCAACACCGAGATGAGCATCGCGCGCGGGTACGTTCGTCCGGGATTGCTCACTTCACCACCAAACACCGACATGCCGACAGCGCCATTGAAGTTCCAGAACAACGTGTTGATCAAGGTGGACCAGTCAATCTGTAAAAGTAGAACGCAGCACCCGGTTAGTTCTTCGCACAATGGAAGGTCACGACCAATCCAACCAGGTACTTACATCAACGCTGCCGGACATGCTCACAAAATCTCCACTGTCATCGTAGACAATATCGGATCGGCGAACTTCACCCAACGCGCCCCAGTCGTTTGCTTGAATCATGCCCCAAATGGCAAGAACTACGAACGGGACCATGACGAAGACGGACAGAGCTGCCATTCCGTTACCCACGATGCGAATTCCCAAGAGGTTCGGCACCGTGAGAGCAACCGCGATCGCGGCCTTGATAAAATACTCCGCAGTTGGGGAGCCGATATCTCCATACACTTCCGTGAACGTGGACACCGCGAGTCCAGGATACAGCGCATTGTCGATGACCCCCGAGATCCAAGCCCAATATCCCGTCTGGAACCCCCAGAACGGACCAAATGCATGGAGCACCCACACCGTGTAGCCTCCATCTTCCGGGTACGCCGTACTGAGCTCTGCTGTCACGTATGCAATGGGAAGGCCAAGGATAACCGGGAACAAAAGCAGCAGGATAAGACCAAGCAACGGTCCACCAGCTACAGCGCACAAAGGATTGCCACGAAAAAGTTAGTCTCATCACACGAGTCAACGCTCCAGTGCATCGTCTCACCGGAAATGATTGGCTCGGATCCAATGGGGCCACCGCAAACGGAAAAGTAGCAGAGACCGACGATGCCCAACACCGTGAGCTGTCGTCGCGGGTCCTCCTTCATCGTCGCCAATGTGGACGGACGCCACTGCACAGAAGCGCGCTCGGCATTGTCAGCGTGGCCCACGGAGCTCACGACGCTCACCACCGAGTGATCGCGCAGTCTGCATACAAAAACGCATTAGGATGAATCGGAACGGAGCCGTCAACAGCGCAGCACCATACAATGTCGCACCTCTCCAGGCGATTTGGTGTTGCGAGCGATTGGTCGTAGGCCGCGACCTGCGGGCTCTCGACGGCAGCGGTCATCGCTCGAAAGGAATTGCAGCTCGCTCGTGTCTTTTGGAGCGGATTCGGGAGTGAAGTGTAGGTCTCCGCTGGTGATGTCTTTGCTCCGAGCCGCGTCACGACCAGATGGTTGACGTCCGGAGCGACCCGCCTCAAGTCTCATTTGACATCCGTCGAGACGTGGAGATGCCGTTTTGAATGGAGACCTGCCCTGGCAGTTTAGAGCTCGGACAGTGCTCGGCTTGTAAATAGCGATAGCGTCTCCATTTGGTGCTGGTAGTAATTGCCGCAGTCGTGTGGCTGTAGAAAAACTCTTCCAAAGCTGATACCGCTGCAGGGTTCCAAAACGCCGTTGATTGGCGAGGCCGCTGATGTAGACATCGCCTGTGCGCTGTGACTTTTTCGTAAGAAGGGGCGACGGATGGTAGCGTTGACATCGCGGCAGCAAACACGCTCGTTTTTTCCAGTGCCATACCAGCCAGACGCACGACCAGCGAAATAGAGTTCTTGTAGCGATGAACCATTGACGAAAAGCCCCAACGCGCATCGCCATTTGCCGTTGCTGCTCGATATCGCTCGACGACGGGAGAAACATGGGGGATGCGAACCTCTCAACCGATCAGTGCCATGAACTTCGCTGAACGAACGACGGGTGAGGATGAGCTCGAGGTCACCACCGGCCGGCCTCGTGCCAGTACCGTGGCGCCGCGTCCAGCGCGTCGCCCACCCGCCCCCTTTCGCATTCTCATCATCGCCAGCAACGCCAACACCTCGTGCTTTCAAAGCTTGTACCGGTACAGTCAGGCGAGTCAAGTCCGACAGGAGACGTTGCCGTCGGTCCCTTAACGTGCTATTGTCCAGACTCTCGGTTTCCTATGAGCTGTTGAAAGTGGACTGAGCTTATTAATACCTCCTTGGTGATTGAGCTCGTGGTGATTGAGCCCCGTACACGCCGCCGACGCGGTGTGCGGTCATTGAAGTTCCTAAACGCCGGGTTTTACACCCTGATTTAAGAACTGGTTTATAAATCGGGGTGTAAAACCTGGCGCGGCCATCCTTGGCACCACCAAATAACAAGTTCCTTCGGAATTGGAGGACTGAGTGGACGGCCACCTGTTCGTCGTCTCCGCTCCTTTCCTGCGCCCCTCCCGCCGCCGCTAATGCCCCGAGCTCCTGCGCGCCTCAACGGTCTCTTGGCGCTGCGTCGACGCTCCCAACGCCCGCGTCCGCTGCTTCCCAGGGGCTCCCAAGCGCGTGGAACATTGTTTTCAAGCTCCCAGCTGCGAGTGCGACACCTTCCCGCTGGTTTCCAGCGAATTCTAGAGGCCTCCAGCAGTTGCAACAATGGGGAGAACAGTGCTGTCAATGGATGGCGTGAAATCGCGGCTCTGGGGGCCGCTGTGACCGGTCTAGCGCTTGCTAGCGTGTCATTAGAGGAAGAATCAGATGCTGCCATGGAGAGCGCCCATTCCCAGACGATTCGGCGAGGACGCAACATCCACGACGAGTACGAGATCCTGGACGAGGTGGTGGGGGAAGGAGGCTACTGCGTGGTGCAGAAAGGGGTAGACAAGCGCACGGGGGAGCTCGTGGCGGTCAAGATGCTGAGCAAGAGCGACACGTCCGCCAGAGAGTTCTGGAGCGAGGTGGACGTGCTCCGAGTAGCTGGCCAACACCCCAACATCCTGCAGCTGCGAGGCACGTACGAGACCGAGTATTGCTGGTTTATTGTGCAGGAACTGGCGCAGGATGGAGAGCTCTTCGACCACTTGATTGCCAATGGAGCCTACTCGGAACGGCAGGCGAGCAACACGATACGACAGCTGTGTGATGCGTTGCAGTATTTGCATCGCAAGGGCATTGTGCATGGAGATATTAAGCCGGAGAACATTTTGCTACACAAGGGCCGTATGTGCCTTGTGGACTTTGGCGTGTCGTTCCGTATGGGCGAGCGCTTCTTCTACGACTCGCAGCTTATGGGCACGGTGGCATATGCAGCGCCAGAAACGCTGGAGCACGGAGCTTTGATTCATAGGAGAAATACCAGGGACGCGTTGAGGAAAGCAAGAGCGAACGGAGAGGCTGTGTCACTGGATGATGGCGACGAAGAGCTAGACAGCCAAGCGGGGCCTGACTCAATCAAGTTCGGGCCCAAAGCGGATATGTTCGCGTTGGGTATCGTGTTGTACATCCTGCTGTGTGGCTCCCATCCGTTTGACACGTACAACAATTTGTCCGACGAAGAGGTAACGCGTGCAGTGCTTTATACAGCTGTGAATGTCATCTTGCTAACCTTACATTTGTGCTGTGCAGATCCGGAAACGCATTTTGAAAGGCAAGTTCCGGACACAGTCGCGTGCATGGCAGTCTATATCCCCATCTGCGCGTGATTTGATTCAGAAGCTACTCGAGACAGATCCTAACAAGCGGCTCAGCGCGGAGCAGGCGCTGCAGCACCCGTGGGTGCGGAATCAAGCGCAGCTTAGTCGCGAGCCTATGGTGGATTCTATCGAGCTCCTGGAGAAATTTCAGCGTGGACGGCGTCGCTTGCGCGCTAGTATTCTAGCTGTTCTGCTTCTTGATGCAATGGATGACAACCTGGACGACGATGACAATGAAGAGCTTGAAAATGTGAAGCGCAGTTTCGCTTGGGGACTGAGCTCAAGTGTCGAAGCGCTGAACGAGAAAACAAACGCATTGTTATCCACGTTGCATTTCTTCGACAAGGAAGGAAAGGGATTTATTTCTAAGAAGGACCTTGCTCGTGTTAGCGAACGTTTGGGCAAACACATGAGCGACAACGAGCTGAATGAGATGCTTGTCGGTGCGACTGGTGATCCTGAACAGAATGCCGATTCTGTGGAGGCTGTTGACTACGATAATGTGAAGATGACGATTTCCACGCTTCGATCGGCTACCTACCAACCGGGTGAGGCCATTATACGTGAAGGTCATGCCGGTGCGCACAATGTGTACTTGCTGCTGGATGGTGAAGTCGAGGTATCCTGTAAGAACCCTATAAAGAAGTCTGAGCCGACAAACGAAGCTGACGAAGCTGCTCCAATTACAAGTATTTCAGCGTACGAGCAATCTGAGGGGTTTGCTGGACTGCTGGCACGCCCGTCGTGGCCGGGGTTTATTCAAACTAGACCTACCACGTCAGGGCATGAAGAGATGAAGCTCAGAAGGTTACCAAAAGGCACCTTTTTCGGTGAAATCGAATTGGTACGCCCGGATGGGCGCTTTTTGCCGCGAATTGCCACATATCGTTGCGCTGAAGGCAGCAACACGCCATGTAAGGTGTTGCAGCTTGTAGCCGATGATTACCTGAATCTGAAGGGCACTTACGAGTCAATCAACAGCCGATTGGAGAAGACTGCACATCGTCACATTCGACAGCATTTAATTAAGTGCGTCGAAGCTGCCAAGGGTTCCGTGAAGATGCGCACATTCGACTGTGGGGATTTTATTTACAAGGAGGGCGAGCCTTGTGACTCTGTTTTCATCCTGCTGGACGGTCAGGTCGAAGTGCTGAAAGCGAAAGAGGGGGTAGTTGTGGAGGAGCTTCACCCGGGAGACTACTTCCCGCTTGGTGTATCTGGCCAAACCAGAGCTTGCAAAATCGCGACGCGTCACTCGAGTGTACGTTGTACGCAACCCGTGAAAGTGGTGGAAATCGGCGGTGAAACCTTCCGCAGCTTTTTGAGCAGCAACAAGTTCTTAGCTGCGTACTTTCGCGAGGAAGTAATGACACGGGAGCAACAACGACTTGATCGATTGATGACGGCATAAGGTTCGACTCAATCACAGTGCGCCAAAAGAAGAAACACAGCCAACATCGACGCGAAAGAACGATGAAGAAAAGAAAAACAAAGCCACATTTATACATTGAGTCTCGACTCGAATCATTCAGCAGTTGGCGGGCGGCTAAACGCCGATGGCAAGTTTCTTTGTCGATCGTGTCTGGAGCCGGGTCGACTTCTTCCGGTTGTGCTAATAGGTGTGCGTGGTGGAGATGGTTGGGGGAACGAGGTGGCCAAAGGCAATGTACGGCCAATTGCATCTAGGTCATCGCGCGTCAGCAGGCTGGAATATATTTTGTGTGGAGAACAGGATGGATGAATTCCCGAAAAGGGGTGCGCGAGTGGCCCGAAAATCTCGTGAAGCGCTTCTTCTTCCACGTTGGCGTCCTGAGTGTCATTCTTCAAGTCATAACAACCTTGCGGGATGACAGCGAGGCCTTTCTGGAGCAAGTAGCGAACAGCAACTTGAAGTGGACTCTGCATCACTGTTGTTTCGCTGACAGTATGGGAGTCCATGTGGTAGGACGCCGTCGTGCCTTCATTCTCGTGGGCTACCAGGAACTTGAAGGACCGCTCGCGATATCTCGCAGCAAGAGTTTGAGTCAGCAAATCCCAGTCATCGCGCAAATCTTGAGGCTCGAGATTATCCAGACAGTTGAAGGGGAAGCGTGCCAACACGTCAATGCCAAGTGCGTGGGCAAATGCCGTGACGTCTTCAAGCGGAACATCAAGACCCGGCGTTTTGGATGCCATGCCAGGAAGCTGCACCTCGATCGACCAGGCTGCTGGTAGATTCGTGGGGTACGCTGTGCGCATGAAATCTACGTCTTGAACACTTAAGTCGCTGACACCGATGTGCTGTACGAGTCCTACTTGCTGGATCGCCATCATGTGTTCCCAGGCTTCCAACACGACGCGTTTGCGCTCATAAATGCTGCTGGATCCTGGCAGCGATTGTGCTCGAAGCAGCAGCAGGTCCAGCTGCTGAAGCTGCAGTGCCCCGAGCGCCTGTTCCACACGCGCTACTAGTCCCTCAAGCGTGCAACCTGCTGGTGTTGCAGTGACTACGCAAAAGTGCGTCCTTGACAGCAACTCGTTGTCAGCACAAGCCTGTTGCAGTGCTGCATGAACGGCCAGCAGATCTCGTCGGTCGTCCAGATTCGAGACCATCACTGCTCTGCAATTTCCATGCGTCGCCATCTCCATCAACAGTTCATGCTGCATACTCCTGTCCGTGTCTCCTCCTATAGAAAATAAAACCCGCTGCTGCTCTCGTAATGCACTCGAACGCCCATGCACCCCCACACTCCACATCTCGCGCATGAACCGACACCGAGCTCAATACCCTCCAACTTTCCTCTTTCATGTAGTCCACACTAATTCGTGTCCACCACACCACACCTTTCACGAAACGAGCGGCTCCGGTGGCTGGCCCAGATCAACGCATTTCGACAAATTGACCATGCTGGCGCTCGTGCGGACGGCCGCCAAGCACGCGACGCGCGTGCCCCAGCTGCAGGCCGCCACTGCGCGTGGATTCGCGTTCCGCACGCGCCGTAATGACGACGACGACGACTCGTTTCGCGGCCGTCGGCGTCGCCCCCAGGACTTGGAGGCCAAGGAGAACAGCGAGGACGGTGGCGACCTGTACGACCCGTACAGAGAGTACATGGAGACGACGGGCGAGCGCGGCTACCGGGACTTTAATCCGGACAACGCGGACAGTCAGGACTTCCACCGAGAGTGGGAGGAGCCCGCCGCCATGATGGAAGACAAGTCGTGGCCTGCCACCACGGGCTCCGACCTGTTCATGGACCTGCTTAACATCCCGAGCGAACCGCCTAGTGGAGAGAAGCTGGACAAGATCCTCAAGGAGGCGTTCGCCCGCATGGGCCACACGGGCCACATCGACGACGTTAAACTGCCGGAGATGGACGTGGAGATCCCGGCCGACCACCCGGACAAGGAGGCGCTGGAGATCATGAAGCTGTCCATGATGAACAACGGCCGCCTCAAGATGGACGACAAGAACGACCTGTTGAAGTCCATTATCGACGAGCTCAACCACCTGCGCAACGACAAGACCACTCTGTTTAAGGGAATCGAGACCAAGGAGGAGGACACGAAGAAGGCCAAGAAGAGCAAGAACTAGACGGTTGCTGGCAGGGTATATAGGGCGCGGTGCAGTACAATGCAGTGGTTCTAGATGGACGCAGGAGCGGCGCTGACCGGATCGGAAGCGGCGGCCTCCTAGCGCCAGCTTCTGCGTATTTCAATTCAATTGTGTTGCATCGTTTCGCGATTGTTTCATGTGCTGCCGTGTATGGATACTGCATACTTCATCAATCCTTGTACTGCGAGGCTGTCAGACCCTCCTGATGAGCTGCAACATACAAAAGAAGTTGGTAGGTATCGCTCCTGTACCCCTTGGGTTACGCTTTCCATTTTCTTCCAATCCCATGTCGTTATTCTTCATTATCCAGCCAATCACATGGCAGCAGTGTTATCACCCCCCAATTAATTTCGCAACGTCACTTCATCTCCAAAATGGAGTCGTCTCCGCCCAATTCCTCGTCACGACAGCGCCACATCTGGTCCAGCCGCGTGCACCGCGAGCTGGAGAAGTGCCGTGCGGCCGACGCCTTGCCACATGGCGCCACGCTGCGCCGCGCAAAGATCTCCGAGTCCTGCGGCCGCTGCGAGGGCGAATTCCACTGCTTTGTGCCGTTTGTGGACGGCTCGGACGCGCTCTCGCTGGTCCCGCGGACGGATTTGGTCATCCACATGCCCTTTTCCGACGCCAAACAAGAAAAAGGAGATGTGCAGTACCCATTTCTGGCGCCCGAAGTGGAGATTCGCCATGGCGCCATCTATCTGCCGACCGAATTGCGCACTCGAAAAGCGCCCAAATCGGACGGAGAAGAGCCCATTTTTCTGCTCAAATTGCCATTATTGGAGCATTGGAGCCCGTCCACGACGCTCGCCATGCTCGTGCACGAGTTCTTCGCCTTGGTGCAGCAGGACGACCCCACACCGGCCAAGACGACGTCGAACCAGGGCAAAAACGCCAAGCAGCACTCGCATTCTGGTCGTGAACATTCAAAGGGTAAGAAACCCATGAGGATGCGCAAACGAGACGTCCGTGGAGCAGTGTACCCATGTCAGGAGGTGGACCCGACCACGTCCACGTTGAAGCAGACGCCCATGCTATTGCAATCTGGAAATATTGCTTTGCTCTTGCCCTCGAAAGAGGCTGGAGCTGCTGTGGATGATGATCACGTGTATGTGGGGGACTTGATTTCACTGCGGGATGTGGTGCGGATCACGCCGCAAAGAGGCAAGTCACTGACGCTTTTTTTCAAGGACCGGTCGTTGCCGTGCCGCACGTTCTTGAGCCAGTACACGAATGAAATTGTGAAGGACCTGCGGGTCATGATTGGCGAGACAAGTACGAACAAACGTGGACGGGACCAGACAGAAGCTGGGGATGGATCTCCGGCACAATTGCTACCTTTTTTGAGTGCCGAGCAGACGGAGAAAGCCAAGGAGATGTCGACCAAGTTTATGGGCAGATTGGGCAAGGTTGCCACGTCCGTCTCACGATTCCTTCGTGGTGATGAAGATGAACCAATGGGGCAACACCAATCAGACCCACTGGCGAAGGCGTTTGCTGAGATCGATGCACAGAAGGAGGCGTTCTACCGTACGCCATCTAAAGCCAGGGTACGAGTAGTTGAGTGTTTCTGTTGTAGAGTAGTTTTGATGCTAACTTTTGCGTTGTGTGTATGACTGCAGATGACGGAGATTACGCGGGGTTACCAGCACATTGCAGAGGAGTACGCGTATCTCAATAACCAGGAAGGCCACGTTGAACGCGCAATTTCAGAGCTGCAGATTTTCATCGAGCACCCCAAGGCACAGCGCATCCTTATGGAGACGTGTGCCTACGAGCAGTCCACGAAGGGTATACGTGTTGGCCCAGCGTAGACCCATCCGCATTCAATCAAGGCCAGGTCCAAAGGGTATCTCTTTCTTAGAACTCGTAGAGGTTGCTCTGCCACCCTACAGCTACCTTGTTCAGGTATGCGTCCTTACATGTTCAAGTCAAAATTCGACGAACCATCGAATACAGTCCGTTCGCCAACGCGTATTATTCGTTTTGGAGAGCAGGAATGGTGGACAGGTATTTCACCATTTGCTTGATGACTTTCTTGTCCAAACGCTTCTTATTCGAGTGCATTTGCTGGAGCTTCTTGTAGGCCGCAACGATCTGTGTGTGCAGTGCACGCATTTGCTTCGCGTCTCTCGAGTTCGACTTGCTGGATCCACCACTAGTACTGTTCTTTTGCTGAGCTCGGCACTGCTTTTTAGCTTCCCAGAGATCTTGTTGCGCAGCTGTGAGATCGCGACGCGCCATGTTCGATACCCCGCGAGAGTACAGCGCTGCAATCAGCTTGCCGCCACGGAGCGCAAGTGCATGGGAAAAGCACTCCACAGATTGATCATGATCGCTTAACGCAGCAAATGCTTTACCCATGTTCAACGAGCAATCCACTGCTAAATCATCGAATGCACTAAGCAGAGTCGTATTCATTCGCAGTCGGATGCGAGAGATCGGGACCCACTCGTCGTCGCGGTCACCAGCATCGTACAGCACTTCTACTTGGCTTGAAGCACCTTTCTCTTCTATATCGGATATCATTGCATCCTGCCAGTCATCACCTCGATGCGAACAAACTTGCACACTTGCACCAATACTACAACGCGTCAAAAGTTCGTCAACCGAAAGCGAGCGCAATGAGGTCTCTTCTTGAAGTTGTGCTGCCCGAAGCACTGCAATGGCACGCCGGTAAAATACGCGAGCTGTGAAGAAGTTTCCTTTGCGGAAGAACGCATTCCCCATCGTTTTGTACTTTGTCGCTAGCTTCAAAGACTTCTCCCCGTCGCCAGGAGAAGCTTCATCGTCTGAAGGCAAACCCACAACGCTACCGTGCTGGCGTTCATACGCATCGATCTCGGGACACAACAATCCATACTGCGCCTCACACAGCTCTTTCAAATATTCATCATGAGCGAGTTTGCTGTCGCTCAGTCTTGCCAGTGCGTGTGTCTTTTCCAGAACTCCACGGAGGTCAGGAACTGCCACTAGCAAAGGTCGACACGGCTCATTGTCTATAAGCAACTGCAGCATACGGACTCCATCGGCGAACACGAGCGACACTCGGCTCAGCATCAGCTGCACAACCAAGCTACAAACTGTACGCCGCTTGGCCGTGACCAATGTCAACAAATTTTCCTTCACGTCCTTAGTCGATAGCTCCGTAAACGCAACTTCATAGCACGCAAATGACGCCACTCGAGTTCCCACCACCACAAAGTTCTGCAACATACCAGTATCAAGAGCATCATCCGGTTGCTCCAGTGCCACCTTCAGAATACTACGCAACATTCCAGATTTCACGACCTGCTTGGCGTCGTTCTTGGTGCTCACCAACTTCGCCAGCATTTCAGCGAGTTCCCGTCGAAAGTGTAGGTCTCCCAGCGTCACGTACATCTGCTTGATGATCTCCATGAAGCTTCCGTCATGCTCATCACCTGGCAACTTCACGTCCAGCAAATTGGCAGGAGCTACAGACTCTAATTTGTTGTTCGTAGTCAGCTCCACCAGCCATTGAGCCATCGCCGCCAGCACTTCCATTGACGTAAAGCGATCCGTCATCATTAACCTCAGAACCGTCTGTAAATCTACCTCTGAGACCGGAAATTCGAGTCCATCGACACGCAACAAACTTCCGAGTAATTTCCACTTGGCTCCGTGGAGCTCCGGGGCGTCGTCGTTGTCAACGGCTTGTAAATGACCAGCCAGGAGAGTGCTGTTTAACTGTCGGAGCTGAGTTACGTCATCTCGAGACAGCGGTTCAGCGCAGAATTGTGCAAGGCGCTTGAGGTGGTGGATACGAACGCTGGCATCGGCTTGGTCTGTTTCGGTGACGCCCGCTACGAGGTCAGGGAGCGACAGCGCGGCGCCATCTCGCTGGTGATTCGCGTCGTCGAGCATTATTGTCAAAATGTCCTAAATGCGAACTGCTCTATAAGTGCAACATGGCTACAGATATCTACCACTTCAACAAGAGCTGCAAATGACACAACTTGTTGCATGGTTATTATTGGTCCACAATATGTTGATCTCTGTGCTGTCTGCGCTTTGCCTTCAATTGCTGAGCTCAACTTCTGTCCGTCTGCATGCTTTGCTTAGAAAAATGAGTGGTTGGATCCAAACGGCTGCGAGAACCCACTTCCACCTCCACCACGACTGCCACGACCATCAAAACCGAATCCAGGGTCCATGTCATCGTCGCGAGGCATGCGCAAGTGATCGGGGCCAGAACCTCCGAACGGCATCGTTGGTGCGAGACCGCGAGGTGGAGGACGGAAGCCGGTGGGGCCTAGAGGGTCGATAGGAGGCCCAAACGGATCGAAGCGGGCGCCAGGAACTGGACCCATGGACGGATCACCACGGTGACCGAAGAGAGGGTGGTCAGGACCAACCAACATATCTGGATCGCCACCACCGATTCCAGGAGGAAATGCGTCGCCACCACCCACCTGTGAGCAAGAAAACACGCCAACCACGTTAGCACAGAAGGTGAAGCTGCTATGAACTGAAAACCCTACCGGAGGAAAGCCGACTGGGGTTGGAGCGCCGGGCGGTGGTGTTTGACCCGGGCCAGCAAACACTGGGGAGGTTATCTTCTTCTTAGCAGGGCGAATGCTTTCAGCAAACGGGGTAAACTTCTCTCGAAGAATCTTCAAATTCCGGAGCAAGTCTGCTGCTGCAGAAGGCGTCGAATCACCAGAACCAACGAAGTTTTCCACACTACTGGGCCAGATTACAGTTTAGTTAGTTAATGGTAGTAACCTCAGAGTGAAGGGGCACAAACAGCGTACCTCAACTCGATCGAGTGTGTGTGGTCTTGATCGTCCGAGATATACACCTCAAACTTCCCCCCAACGAACAACCCCTGCGGCAAAAGCCAAAACCAAATCGTCAACAAATACAATTAGTGGGAATCATAGACACCATCAGCTGACAGACTATTATACCTGTAAAGAAAACTTGATTGCGGCGTCGTTCGTATGGACATAAGCAGCATTGAACAGTCCGTTGGCACTGTTAGCGTCCCAATTCTCCGGTAAGGCGAACGCGGTGCTCTCAGCTGTCGACAGCATGCAACCTGTAAACAGCGATATGTTCTCGATTAAATATCACCCTCTATTCCCCCACACAATGTTCTCATCGTCCGTACCAGCTTCAAGCAGAAGTGCGTGGATCGCCACGAAGAGAGCGTCTCTGGACGTCTGCACCGTCACTGACTTCTCTCTCAGCTTGGCAGTAATCGCGTCGTTCTTGTCACTCTCATTCTGCGTCGAAGCTGCTGCTGAACTCGATTGCGTTGAGTTATTGGACGCGTCAAACGCTTCCAACGCCGCCAGCATGTGCGACTGAATCAATGACACAGGGATTTCTCAATGAGTTTGGAGTGAACGGCGGCGTAACAAGTTTAGCAATACGCAGCTGTGGTTAGGCGCCAATTACCTTGAGCGCGTCGTTGGAGACGCTGCCGATGGCAGCGCGGAGCTGCGCCTGATCCCGTAGGAGCTGCTCATCCGACATGCTTCTTTCAGGTTGAAAGGGAGATTGTGTTTTTTTACAGCAAGATATCCGAAAAACGCGTTAAAACACACAAAATCGAGAAATAAGTTCGCAATTTATGACAATTTACCAGGAAATATCCACACGATGTTGCTGCAATTCGAATGGGTTTACAAAATGTATAAGCGCTGACTTTGTATTCTACGCTGCAAAACTACAGCACCATCTTTCCCGTCTTGTAATCCAACTGGGGCCACCAAGCTGGTTGATAAGGCACGGCATGGAAGGCACCGTCCTGCGTCGAGAAGT
Organism: Phytophthora cryptogea; assembly: GCA_000468175.2. Taxonomy (NCBI): domain Eukaryota; phylum Oomycota; class Peronosporomycetes; order Peronosporales; family Peronosporaceae; genus Phytophthora; species Phytophthora cryptogea. The sequence continues at coordinate 34,775 of AUWJ02030348.1, forward strand.
TCATGGTAGGCACAACCTCTCCGGTCTCTGCTTCCGTTGGGAGTAGATGCCCTAGTCGCATCATGGCAATGGCACTGCTCACGTTCTTGCCGACGTTGAAAATCGTTCCGACTGCTTTAGTTTGGCCGGTGGCCACGATCTTGTCGCCTGCGTTCGGCGTCTTCACATCCTTCCACCCCTTAGAATCCACCAGGTACGCACACAGAGCACCATGCGAAGGTTCATCGAACGGCTTGAATGCGAGATCCGATAAGGTCTTGATCACGTCTTGCTGCTCGGAGGGAATAAGCGCAACCGGCACGAGTCGCTTTCGGATGTTGCCCTTAAACTGCGTGCGAGCAGTAAGCTCCTGACCGACGTAGCATCCCTTACGGAAAGACACTCCGTGCAGCAAGTCAAGGTTGCATTCCAGCGGAATCCCATCCACCAGCTCCTTGCTGCATAAAATAACAATACATGTTGTCAGGATCTTGAGCTATAAGGTACAACCACACACAGCTGGCTCACCCTTCTGCGACTCCGAGAGCGATACGATGGTCCAAGTACGCTGACGTCTCCATCGTTTCATATCCCTCCGGCAAGTTTACTACAACAAAGAGTCACCACACAGCAATTAGCACGTTGCCATGTGAACATGCACTTCCAGCGATAAAAAAAAACCTTACAAGTTGCGTCGGCAGGAACGATGGCCCGCACACCAAAGTGCTCTCCACGCGGATCCGCATAGACGACCGCGTCTTCCCCAGCATTGAGCGTCTGCAGCTCGTCCAGCGCTTTTACTGACGGGTGCAACACCGCGTCCACCTCGTCCACAACTGCCGGCACCGTCGCGTACAAGGCCAAGGCGTCCGTCTTGTCCTCGATCTTGACCTTCATGCGCAGTTTGTAGCGCTTCCAGTGATTCATGAGCGTCTCCGCCACCTCCTCGTCGTAGTCCAGCAGGAACGCGTCGTCCGCCAGCTGCAGCACGTTGCAATCGCCCACCACACGCCCCTTGGTGCTCAAGAAGCCGCCGTACAGCGCGTCACCGCGGCGCGTCACGAGCTTCATGTCGTTGGTCAGCACCGCCTGGATGAAGCGCGCCGCGTCCGCGCCCTGCAGCTGCGTCAGCCGCCGATTGGTCAGCCGCGCCACGCCCGAGCGCCGCAGCACAGACGCCATCCTCTCACCTCCACCTCACTTTGTCAAATGAGCTCCTCATCCATCACTTGATTACGTATGTAGTATCTTCAAGTCTCTGCTAAGTCCGTCTCCAATCCGATTCGCTTAAAAACCCGTTCTTGATCAACCGGATTGGTAGAAAAGATATTCGCCAATTACCTCTAGGGGCTTCCAGTCAAGTAATTGAGACGACTGCAGCATGGGGGAGCGCGGCTTTGCCATCAAGGCGGACGCGACCAAGACGGCGTGGGAGTCGGACGAGTTCCCGCTGCTGTGCGAGAGCTGCCTGGGCGAGAACCCGTACGTGCGCATGATGAAGGAGGCGTACGGCAGCGCGTGCAAGATCTGCGCTCGCCCCTTCACGGTCTTCCGTTGGAAGCCTGGCAAACGCGCTCGCTACAAGAAGACGGAGGTGTGTCAGACCTGCGCGCGGATGAAGAACGTGTGTCAGACGTGCGTCTTGGACCTGCAGTTCCACTTGCCCGTGCAGGTGCGCGACGCGTTCCTGTCCAAGGAGGAGGGAGGCGACGCCCAATTGGCTGTCAACGTGCCCGAGAGCGACGCCAATCGCGAGTGGTTCTCGCAGCAGCACAGTCGCATGCTGGAGCAGGAGGGCGCCGTGTCCGCCTATGGCAAAGCTTCGGGCTCGGCCAACAGCGCGCTGCTGCGGATTGCGCGTCGGGAGCCCTACTACAAGCGCAACCGCGCGCACTTGTGCTCGTTCTACACGCGAGGAGAGTGCAACCGAGGCGACGAGTGCCCGTATCTGCACGAGATGCCACGCGACAAGGACGACCCGCTCGCCAAGCAGAACATTAAGGACCGCTTCTACGGCAAAAATGACCCCGTGGCAATGAAGATGCTTGGCGGACAGAAAAACCAGCAGCGGCGGGACGGGAAGGGCGAGAACAAGCCTCGCGGACCACCACCGATTCCGGAGGGGGCACCGAAGCCTAAGCCTCCGCCGCTGCCACCTGGAAAGAAGCCTCCTCTTCCTGCTGGACCACCGCCGTCTACTGCTGCGAAGGCTGAGGAGACGAAAGACTAGGAGGTGGATTAGTTCTCGATAGGCCAAACATCCATTCCAAGCGCAAGCACATGACCTCGGATACTTACGCTGTTACTGCTGTTTATTCCTTGTGCTAGCAATAGCAAATACAAACGCTTTCAATTTACGAGAAGTAGCAGCACCAACATGCCACTTACCACCATTCAACTTCAACTTAGTCTTCATGCAATCGAACGCCGTACAGCATAAGTGCCCGCATGCACGCTGCGTCTTGTGCTGCAGTAATGGTGCGCCCAACAGCACGCGACACCTGGAAACCATTCACGTAGAGCGCCACAGCGTGCCTTGGTGGTTCATTCTTCTTCGCCTTCTTTTTGCCACTTCCATTTGCTGCCTCACTGTCATCTTTGTCCTTTGGAACCAACACGCCAGCTTCAGTGGTTGCCCCGGGGGCTTTGATGCTCTTGAACTGGCATGGAATCTGTCGCCCGCTGGAACGGCTCCATTGTGTCACGTAGTGTGTGAACACCTTGCGGGGATTCATCCACTGGCGGCGTCGAATAGCCTCTGTCAGTCGTGGAAACAGTAGCTTCTCCAAGATTGAGCGCACTTTTCCTAGATCACCAGGGTTCTCCATGTACACAGCCCCAAGCGTAGCTTCGAACACATCAGCTAGCACGTCTTCCACGTACAAGTTGCCGTTCTGCTTAACCAAATTTCCCAAACGAATGAACTCTTCATACCCGGCTTTACGAGCCACAATCGCCAATTTCTTGTTTTTCACCAGTGAAGACCGCACCTGAGTGAGTAAGTGTTCCTGGTGGTACGGAAAGGCATCAACAAGAAACTCTGATGACAGTAGTTGGAGCACTGCATCACCTAAAAATTCAATGCGCTCATAGCTTGGATCATGGCAGATAAATTCGTCGTCGTCAATCTGGGGCTTTTGAAACGAGGCGTGCGTGACAGCCTGTAGCCACAAATGAGTGTTGGTAATCTCTACACCCGATCGCGCCACAAAACGGCGGTGTAGCAATCGCGTCTCAGTGTACTTGCTCCACTTTTTGATTGAAGCACGATCCTTATCCACAATTTTTTTCGCCTCGACTAGGAGGTCATCGGTAGACAGGAAACAGAGATCACACAGCTCTGCATCGTGCATGCTCATTAGTTTCCCGAGCAGTGCACGACATGGCACGATGCCTTGGTCTTTGTAAAGCGCACCAAGCAGAGCTTCAAAACAGTCGGCTGTGATTTTTGCCTTGATCTCTTCATTTAGCTTGGCCAAGTCGAACGCGCTCAGCAACAGAGACTCAAAGTTTGCAGTTTTTGCCATCTTTCCGAGGCTGTCATTGTTCACAATATCAACTCGTGTCTGATGGAGAAAACCTTCCTCAGCATTGGGCAGCTTCAAAAATGCCGACGAGGCCACAAGAAACCCAAGAACAGCGTCGCCTAAAAACTCCAGCCGTTCATACGGGCACAGATAGCGGGAGTGGAACTCTTCTTTGAAATCCCCGGATAAGTGTTTTTCTGCAACCTGCCGCAGCTTGGTGGTGTTGTTTCCAGCAGCTTTGCTCGCCATGGGTTTCTCTCCATCAAGCAGCATGCTGCGTGATCTCTTAAGGGAGTCAACATTCTCAAATACGTGTCCAAGTCGGACGCGCGATCGTGTCGCCTCCACTGTGTTGACGTTCTGCATACCAACATCAATGTACGAGCCATGGGTGAATGCTTGACGCAGCAATGCTTTGTCATTGAATTTCAGACCCATTGCCGTCTCGAAGCTTGTAAGGAGACTGAAGTGACGAATGTACTTGAGCACCATTGGCATTGCACTACCCACCTCAAACAGGTCAGTGCGAATACCGGTAAGATGGCAATCGGCAGGACGCACTTCTTCAGAAAGAGGTTCAACCTCAGGGGACAACTGTAAAAACTCCCCTTCTGCCTGCCACTTCCGAATCCTCTTCTTGGACTTAGCGCCATCAAAGTTGCGTGCACCTTGGCTACGATGGGCAATTGCGCGCACCACATGCCTGCCATCTTTAGTGACGACACCAATTTTTTCAGCAGATGAAGGTTTCCCTTCCTCCAAATCCAAAGGTTTTGAAACAAGCGCATCAACGCGAAAAGCTCTTGGCTGGCCGTTGATGCGAGTGGAAACAATACAGTCCACGAGCTCACGGTGATCAAACTGCAACAGGAAATCGCGGACCGTGAATTTTGCACTTGTATCAAGATACTCCAAAACTTTCTGTACGGATAGCAACCGTCCGACAGCGTAGCCCACACGATTAGGCGAATGCAAGTCTTCACCATGAAGGAGTGGCTCCTCGTTCACGGCAATAAACCGTGGTACCAAGTGATAGTCACCACAAATCTCGGACGCGTCACCCGTGGCGTGAGCTGGGTCCGGAAAAACCTTGCCAAATAAGTGGGCCGGTTGAATGCCTAGCAATTGCTGAAACACATACCGCTGCAGCAAGAACAGCGAGTCACAGAAGGAGCGATTGGCCTCGCCATTCACGTCTGCGTCCACATCGTTACCGGTTGTCCCGCGCACCGACGATGGCAGCTCCTCTGGAATGAAATGAATCATGCACATGACTCCACCTCGCGTATATTCAAACTGCGCAATGATCACCACAACATTAGGTCAGTTGAGACAACGATACAAACTACTGCATTAATTCACTCACCCTTGGCACTTTGGGAGGCTCTCCATGACACAATAAATAAAACCCGTCGAAGATGTACACCCCGTTCTCAATCACGATCGTTGTCTGGCGGGGACAGCGCGGGTTCACTGCAAACAGAGACATCATGTGTCATTTCCACCATCCAACACTGAAAACTCCGAAATTAACGCTTACTTTCAGCCTCCCATTGGAGACGGAAGCACTTGGTGGCTTTGCAGTGGTACGACACACGTAAATGGTCGTCTCCAACGTTTGCAACTGCAGCGGCTGGTGCTGCAGGAAGCGTTGGCGCCGGAGTGGACGTTGACTGCATCGGATTGGCAGGTGGTGGGGCCGTTGTCGGCGCTGGAACTGGGACAGGCTTTGGCGGAGCTTTCTCTGCAATGGTAGCCGACGACGCGCCCAGGAACGAGGCGTTCGCGTGCTCCATCTCGCTGATGGAGAGCCCAATTGACACGTCGTCCATCACGGCGTATCCACGACTTGGTTGCTAGTGGAAATCTCTTCTGACCAATGAACGACGCGGATGAACGTACTTTTGACCAATTGAGAGGGTGCATTGGTTATCATGGCGTTAGCAAGATAAGTGAAAGTGTCCGTGGTCGTCCGCAAGACAGACATCTATATATTCATCATCCATAGGACCTGCCTTCTCTGCTCTGATGTGTGTGGGATGTTAATGCGTCGTTTACACAAAGTACTTGCCCTTCTTGAAGCAGCTCATGCACAGACGGTGACGCAGCTTCTTCTCGCCACACAGCGGACAGTCCTGGAAGTGCACGATGTTCTTGAGGCGCTTGCTCAGGTCGTTGTTCCTAATCTTCTTGCGGGACGGCGTCACCTACAGCAGCAGCAACAAAAAGCAACAAAACGTCCGTTAGACTCCTCTTCTCAGCCTTCCATCTCTCGTGCCACAAACGCAGCGTCTTCTCTCCACGTCAAGAGATTGATCTGCGCCTTAATAGCTCTGCGATTGCCTGCAGCGTATCCATTGCGACGTCTCCGTACCTTGGACTTGGGGGCAGCCAGCCAAATGGCGTCGGCCAGCGGGTTGGACGGCAGCGCGGACGACGCGCCGTTGAGCGCCAGGGGCGCCAGGATCAGCGCCGGCATCTGCGACGTCGGGAACATCTTGTGCTGCAGGAACGCCACCGCGCGCTGCATCGCGTTACGCACGAGCATCGCCGCCATCTTCGCCGGTTAGTCTTGGTGAATGGAGCCGTACGTGCGGCCAACGGATAGCCGCCTGCTCGCATACAAAAAGCAAGGTAAAGAAATGGTTCCATGTGATTGGTTGAAAGTCAGTAATTCCTGCAATATGGACTCACTTTTTGATCTGCATCATGAGTGACGCGGTGCTGGCGACTGTGCGGCGCCAGGTGGGCGAGGCGCAGGAACTATGGAGACGGAAATATGAGGAGGAGGAAGAGGAGACGCCGTTTATAACGCTGACGTACGCGCAGAGTATCGATGGATCTTTGACGGCCGAGAGAGGTGCGAGGAGATCGACTGTACTGTGATTAAAGAGGTGGCTGACTGCTGTATGCAGGCAAACCGACGTTGCTGAGTGGGCCGGCGTCGATGAAGATGACTCACATTCTACGTACACTGCATGACGGGATTTTGGTGGGCGTGGGGACTGTGATCGCAGACAATCCGTCGTTGAACGCGAGGCTAGCGGAAGGCATGTGGTGGTTAAGGTCTTGAGCCGAGGATGGAGACAGAGCGAGCTGATCGTTGACTCTTGTGGTAACTGCAGGAAGTAATCCACGGCCGATTATTATTGACACCCAACTACGCTGCCCGACGAATATTAAGCTCTTCACGCTGCCAACGTCCCAGAAGCCGATTATCCTCTATGGTCGCGGATCCCAAGACGCAGGTAAGCTTACGGTCGAGTTTTTGTAAGGTCTGCCAGCGTCATTACTTACCCGAACTTTCATTTGCTTTACCAGATATTTTGAAGCGAAAATTGGCTCTCGAGGTGCTTGGGGCCCAAGTGTTTGAATGCCAGACTCAGCGTGGAGAGAATGGCCACGACCACATCGATCTTCGCGACGCCTTCCGTGCGTACCTTGTCTTGTTGAGCGGTGCTATTGCCTTGATTGCTAAATGAATTTCACAGGTGTGGCGAAGCTAAACGGCATCAACAGTATCATGGTTGAAGGCGGTGCTGCCATTTTGACGTCATGTCTGCAGGAAGCCTCGCAGCGACACTTCATCGACCTCGTTGTCGTAACGATCGCCCCAACTTTTGTACGTTGCGCGTGGTTTTGGTCGGTGTCATATATTGGAAAATACTCGCTCTGACAATTCCCTGCTGTCCATTTCTGACAGATTGGAGGGCTTCGCGCGGTCGGCTCTTTACTTGGTCCAAGCTTGTCGACTCCGCCGGCATTTCCTCGACTGCAGCACCCTCAGTACCACGTTCTCGACAACGACCTGGTGATTCTTGGTCAACTCGACCACAGGTAGTACACCAAGTAAGAAGTTGGGACTGGGACGTGGCGCCGCTAGCAACACCAGAATGCCACCAACCGCATCTATATACCGCGGTGACACTTCAACTTAACGGTCCAACGATGAAATGTCGAGCTCCCCGTTCAACTTGCACCTCAAACTCTGGTAAAGTGCTCCGGAGCCCACGCTCCCTATCCGGGAAAGTCCCTGGCGTCGCCTCGCATCCGTCTTCCAGTGCCAACCCAAGCAAAGCAGCGTTGATGCAGCTTTTTTACCAATCAGAGTGCGTAAATCTTCTTTTTGGCCAATCGGCGGGACGACGGTTTTCTGTAGTGGCTGTCGTCAGCACCCGCTAAATTGGCGCTTTGAGGCATGTGCCAATCGCCTATTCCGCTGCTGCGCCTCGCTCACTCGCTATCTGTCCGTCTCGAGTCGACTTCGTTCTGCTGGCTGTGATGGCCACCGCTGCTGCTGCCAATGGGGCGACCACCGCCAACGACCACGAGCGGCCACGACCGACGCGTCGACTGTCCGTGACCAACGCAAACGCACTGGCCAACTTTGGCGAGCTGCAGTCGCACTTCCGTGACCACCGCCTCGTGGTGTTCCTGGACTATGATGGGACACTGACGCCAATTGTCAACGACCCAGCTCTGGCGCTGTTGTCGCCCGACATGAAGAACACGCTCGAGAAGCTGCGCGAGAAATTCATCACGGGTGTGATCACGGGCCGATCGCTGCACAAGATCCAGAAGTTCGTGAGCATCCCGCAATTGTACTATGCCGGCAGCCATGGGTTCGACATTGAAGGGCCCGACGGCACCTCGATCAAGAACCAAGTAGCGGAGCAGTTCCTGACGGACCTGCATGAGGTCCGTGATGAACTGGGGCAGCAGATTAAGGACATCGCAGGAGCCGAAGTGGAAGACAACATTTTCTCAGTGTCGCTGCATTACCGGTGGGTGAAAAACTTGGTGCGTGATTGCTGCGTAGAATTTGTTTATTGACACAAGTGTGTTGTGTTTGTAGAAATGTGGATCCTGCGGCACGTCCGCAGATTTCTTCTTTGGCGCACACAGTGAAAGACCAGCAACCTCGCATCAGGTAGGAAACACTATTATGGTTTATTGGTCGGCTTACAGAAACTAACGTTGTTTGTGACTTGAAAACTTGTTAGAATGAATGAAGGAAAGATGGTTTACGAGTTCAAGCCCAAGATTGACTGGAACAAAGGCAAGGCCCTGCTGTGGTTGCTACAAGCTCTGGGTCTGGACAAGCACGACGATGTGTACACTATTTATATCGGGGACGACACCACAGACGAAGACGCGTTTCAGCTCTTCCAGGCGCACTACAACCGCAAAGGCGTGGGCATCGTCGTGACCGAGGAAAGTGTATCCACAGACGCCTCGTTCACGCTGCGTGACTCGAATGAGGTGTGTGAGTTTCTGAACCGCTTGATCGCGTGCAGTGGCCACGAGAGCAGTGCATCGAGCAGTTTAGAGCCCACAGAACCTCCTCCTGCCCAGACTCAGTAGCTACCTCTTTCCCTCTTGGGTGTGCGTGCGTGCACCCCCTCTTTTGGCTTCTCATTAATGTTTTGCACAGCAATCCACGCAACTGCTAGCGTCTTCTGTGCATTTTCATTTGAATTCATTGCAAGTCCAGCGTGGTGCGTGTTACCTTCAACATCACTTTCACCATTGCGTTTCAAACGTTTCCAAGAGCAAGTACGCTTGACGAGCTCTATCTGCGACTTTTCAACTAAAACATGCCTCTAAATCCACATTACCTATGTCAAGCATGACCTGGCCACTTTGAACTTCAGCCGTTGCATCCGTCGACACATTTCCCTCGCACTTCAGTTTCTGCGGTGGAGCGAGCACTTGCTTTGTGTCTGCCATGCGTCGATTCTCCCGAGTTCTTCCTCGCGCTCTAGCGGCTGCTGCCTCGCAGCCTCGTGCGGTGGTGCCCATCGTTCGTCGCGGTTGGATGCAGCAAGGTGCGCGTCAACTCTGTCGCGATCTTAGCTCCAAGACGTTGACACATTTCGTTTTGCTGTTGCAGGGTCGCGTAAAGCCACTAGCATGAAGTGCCGACCATTCTCCAGTGTGACGGACGCTCATGACCATGAAGAACACCCGTCTATTGCTCAAGAGGTGCGTGGCTGGTTGTTGACTCGAAGATCGAGAGAAGGAGGCTGACGTAGCTGTCCACTGCAGCTGCTTGGAGTGGACGTGCAGCATCGTGAGTTCATCACGCTGCGTTGGCAAGACGGCAAACGAAGCAAGTTCCACCTGTTGCATCTGCGCACGTGGTGCCAGTGTCTGGAGTGTGGACATCCGACTGGGCAACGCGTTGTGAGCTGCGCTGAGATTGATCAGGACGAGCTGGACATTGATAATATTTCTGGTACGACTGCAGCAGTATGAGGTCACGATTCGGTATTGACGAATTGTGGTTGTGGTACGCAGTCAAGGGCGATACGCTCAACATTGTGTGGAACGACCGCCATGAGTCGAGCTTCTCGTGCAAGTGGCTGCTTGAAAACAGCTACTCTGACTGGGCGCTGGATCAGCACGCTCATGACATGACCACGACGCCGTTGGCTCTGGATGCTCCTGTCCCTTCGACCGAGTATGATCGCATGATGGACACGAGCAATGACGAGGGTCTGTACGAGGCGCTTCGCCAGGTTGTTGAGAATGGTTTCACTGTCATTCGCAACACGCCGTCTGTGCCAGGCGCAGTCAAAACCCTCGCTGAGCGTATTGCGCCCGTTTCTCATTCGTACGCTCTAGCATGTAATCTCAACGCTACCTCAGCGACTCACTGGTTGATTATCGCGTTATGTTGGGCAGGTTCCAGTATGGCGATGTCTTCGACGTGGTGGCAGAGCCCAAGCCCGTGAGTGCAAACGTTTAGTTTGGATATCGAACTCTGTTACTTGGGGTTATTCTGATCGCAGATGAATTTTGCTCATGTTGCTAGGTTAACATCGCGTACACCACTGTCTACTTGAAAAGTCACGTGGATTTGGCCTACTACGAGTCTCCACCTGGATTCCAGTTCCTACACGCGTTGCGCTTTGACGAGTCCGTGAAAGGTGGCGAGTCGACATTTGTAGACGTGTTCGCTGTTGCAGAAGAGTTTCGTCGCCTCCACCCAGAACACTTTGCAACGTTCTGTCGAGTGCCCGCGACATTCAAGAAGCACCACCTTACTCGTGAGAAGGCCACCATCATGGAGTACCAGCGTCCGCACATTCAACTCAACCACCGCGACGAAGTGGTTGCTGTTCACTGGAGCCCTCCGTTTGAAGGACCGCTAAAGGTTCCGTTCAATGATGTGATGCCGTACTATGACGCCTACCGTGTCTTCCACGAACTCGTTGAGGGTGGCAAGCATCGCTACGAGTTCAGGCTGAAGCAGGGCGAGACTGTGATCTTCAATCAGCGCAGGTACAATACGCTATCGTACAATTCTCCTGCGTATGACTCGTCACTCACTTTACTTCTTTTGGCAGAGTCCTCCACGGAAGGAAGCAGTTCACACCATGCTCGGATGGTGTGCGTCACTTCCAGGGCACGTACGTCAACATCGACGACGCGCTGTGTCGTTACAATGTCCTTCGCGCTCGCTTCGGAGCCGACGACCCCACCGCCAAGAACCAACGCGTCGCCAATGGCAATTTTGCATAGGAGGGATTTCTACCAGCATAGCAAAATGCAATGCACCCTTTTTGTAAGGAAGTGATGATCATCAAAATGCATCTGTTCAAGTTGAAGTGTATTTCATGTACACCACACCATATGTGTACACTTTGTGTAGCATTGTGCCATTTGAGCAGCTACGTCATGACGCCGACGCTGCTGCTGCGTCTGCTGTGCCTGTGCGCTGGCCTGGGGGCGTATCTGTGCTCCAGCGGCTTGCTGCGACTGGATGAGGTCTTTTTCCAGAGTTCGGGCGATTCTTCTCCCGCCTGGAAGGACCAGAAAGCGCAGTTGGGAGGCCAACAGGAGCTCGACGTTGCCTACGACCGCCTTGTCGTCGTGTTGATCGATGCTTTGCGTGCTGACATGGTTCTGGGCAGCGCTGCAATGCATGGAGGTGAAGAGGGTGACATACAGCCGGTTAAGGGGGAGCTGAACGTTCACATGCCGTTCACGAGCGGTCTTGTGACATTTGGAAGAGCTCTTGGATACGTTGCCCACGCCAGTGTACCGACAGTGACGATGCCTCGCCTAAAAGCGCTCGTGACAGGCAAAGCTCCGGCATTTATTGATATTTTGAAGAATTTCAACTCGGCGGCATTGGGGGATGACGCCAACTTAGTGACGATGCTGGCAGAGAGTGGGAAGCGCATTGTCTTTTATGGAGACGACACGTGGCTGAAGTTGTTTCCCGAGACGTTCAAGCGCTCGGACGGCACGTCCGGGTTTTATACCAGAGATACGGTGGAGGTGGATGATAATGTCACGAGGCATTTAAAAGAGGAGCTGGACCCGACCATGCAGAATGAAAAGAGCGGTGACTGGGACGCTCTGGTGCTTCATTATCTTGGGCTGGATCATGTTGGTCATCTGCGCGGCCCCAGATCGCCGCTGATGAAAGACAAGCTGCAAGAAATGGATGGCGTGGTGCAGTTGGTTGTGGATTCAGTCCGTGAACAAGATGCAAAGAGAATGAACGAGGATAAATCCGCACGGCCTTCCCTCGTTTTATTGTGCAGTGATCATGGCATGTCCGAGGTAGGCAACCATGGTGGTGCCACGTTGGACGAATCGTCTGCATTGCTCATGTTTTTGAGTGGTGATGGTGAACCTTTGCGATCTTCGGCAGGTAGTCACTACAAACAGAAGCGCAGTCAGGTGGATTTAGTTCCAACTATATCTTCTCTTTTTGGGCTGCCCATTCCGCCGTATAGTACTGGATTGCTGCTTGATGGCGTCGTTCGCGCGTCTTCTAGCTCGGCTCTCCACAGCCGTTCTTATTATCTGCGTGCATTGTATCGCAACTTTCAGCAGTTGTACGCTTTGGCTAGAGTAAAGTTCCACTCGTCAGCGTTGGTGGATTTTGACAAGCAGTACAAGGAGCCACTGAGCAAGCTTCACAGGAGTCTACAAGGAAATGAATCCGAGGTCTTATCTGATCAGCTGACCGTGGCCGCAGTGCTTAAAGCGTGCGAGACGCTGCAAGCCAAGGTTGCGCAAAGTGATGGATCTGAGTACAATGCCACTGCGATCTTCTCCGGCCTACTTCTCCTATGTTTCACTGCCGGTATTGCGCTAATAATGCTTACCACTGCCGTCAAGATGGAACGGAAAGAAGATGTGCGCCACCTAACGGGTATATTGGTTGTAGGAAGCATTCTGCAAATTGCGAGCCTGTCATCAAGTTCCTCAATTGAAAACGAGCACGCTACAGCATTCTTCATGACGACTACTTTACTAATCGGCTGTGGAGTCACGTTGATGCGACGGCAAAAGTTGCCTGCCTTTGCTGATGATTCAAGTGATAAGCTCGTTTGGGTTGGAGTATTACTGATGCTTACACGGATGCTGCGCACTCGCAACCAAATTATCAATTTCTGGCGGATGAATGGACTTGAAGTGAACACCAATTTACCCGGAAACGAGTTTGCCACGGACGATTCCGTATCCATTTTGTCCACAGCAGCTGTGTTTCCTGCAAGCATCTTACCGTTAAGCGCCTGTGTGACCTTGATTTGCACTGTTGTGTTGCATAAAGCTGCACGGCCCGCCAGAGAGGCTTTGGAGAAGGGGACATTGCTCAAGTTTTTTTTCGGTGTTTGCAGTGGGCTACTCTTTGTGGTTGGTATGCTGGCAAACCTCAGAGTAAAACTGCTTTCAGCCCAGATTAATGCTGAAGAAGAGGTCTCGACGGCTCTGGTATCATGGATATCACTGGATACGGATGATAGCGCACGCGTTGTATACGCGTGTGCAACTGTCCTCACAGCGCTGGCGACTTTGGTTGGACCAGTGCTACGACCTTCACTACTGGAAATGATCACGTGGCTTCTGGTTGGACTCCTTCAGCGCGATACCAACTTTCCCACGCTTTGCCTCCTGTGTCTGCAAATGGAAGCAGTAGCAAGACTATTGCAATCCAGCTTGTTTCGCCGAAGTGGGGTCGTTGTAGCAGGAATCGCGCTGTGGCTATCGCAAGCCACTTTTTTCGCACTGGGAAACTCGCACTTGGTGACTACCATCGACATCAGCCAGTCCTACCACGGCTTGTCGGCGTATTCCCAGGGCCTGGTTGGGTTGCTGACGTTTGTCAGCATATTTTCTGGTCCGTTGGTCTGTTTTGTCAATCTTTTCCAGTGGCTAGATGCCACAGTACCCGTCAAACCGTCAACATCTTCAGGGTGGACAACAACGAGAAAGAACGCGTGTCTTGCAATCTTCACCTATCAAGCGCTTCGGTTCGCCGTTTATTGGTATGTGGCATGTGGGAGCAGCTAACAAATGTGTCGTGATCAAGCGTGCTCAGTTTACTTGTTCTGTGATGTCCAGCATCGTGGTGTACTTCATGCGCTTTCACTTGTTCATTTGGAGTGTCTTCGCCCCCAAGGTGAGACTGCAATTGCTTATCTTCATCTTGGTGAACGTCCCAGTAACGAGTCTTTCATAATGTTTTTGCAGATGCTTTATGAGGTCGCGCACCTAGGCGTCTCCCTCGTGCTTGTGGTTTTGTTATCGCTATCAGTCAATCCGAAGGGCAACGCTCATGAACTTTAGAGTTGGCAATAGAATTCATGTAGAAGAAAGAGCTTGGTGTGTACGTCATATGGCTACAGTAGACTAAACCGACCACCAAAACGTGGCACCAATTGTGTGAACGCAAAGAAGCAGATGAACCCAGCAATCCTCCCAAGTGTACCAAGAAAAAGAGAGAAATATTCAACTACTTTAGCACCTCGCTTGCATTCAGCAGCTTCTTCCCATAAGGACACCGACGCGAGACGCTTGTGCATCTCTACCAGCGCCCGCTTTCCTCAAAAATATAGAAATAAGGCAAACGCGACTGATGCTGAAGTCCACGAGGCTCCAAATGCGTCTCCCCCGCCGTCGCGGCCTCAAGAGCTGCAAGACAGACAGGGCGAACCCGGTGGTGCTACGCTTACGCGCCCAGGTCCTCCTTCTTGGCAATGATCTGCTCCGTGCCGCAGGCCTTCAGGACGGTCAGGACGAGCTGCTTGCCGTCGTCGAAGTCCGCGCGGATCTCGTCGGCGAACGTCTCCGGGAACGTGGGCAGCTTGATGTCCTCGCGGGTCTCACCAGCGTCGTCCATGAGCGAGCAGAAGTCGTCATCCGTGATGTCGAGCAGCGTGTACTCGGCGCGGGACACGAAGGGCACCGACGTCGTGTGCGTCGAGGGCACAATGTCCTCGTACTTCTTGTTGGTGAAGATGTCGAGCGCCGTGAAGTTGCACTTGGCGTGGCCGTGCTTGCCCGTCTTGGACGTCGACACGTTCACGACCTTGCACGGGTGGCCCTTGATCATGATGAAGCCGCCCTTGCGGATCTGGCCAGCCTCGGACGGGTACGTCTCGGAGGCACCGGCGTCGGTCGAGTGGAACTCGAAATCATGCTCCTCGTGCTCAGCCATTGTGGATGGAAGTGTGTTGGGGAAAGAACCTACGACAAGAGCAATTGTGTCATTAGTGAGTTGTGGCAATGGGGTTTTAAGGCTGTTGAAGGACGGATCTGGTGGTGCGTCAGCAGAGAAGAGACTGTGCTCTGTGTTTGTAAGGAGCTGAGCTGCGGCTGCTAGTGCTGCACTGCCAGGACCCGTCCTATTGCTGAGGGAGAAACGACTCGTACCTTGGGAAGGGGGGAAACTCAACTGGGGATCCAAAACGGAGTGCGAAAGCGGAACCGGAGGAAGCCACTGGCGGCGGTGCGCCTTCCGTTTGGGAGGTTACGCGAAGGTCGCGTGAAGAACCACTTTTAAGCGCGCTTAAATTAAAAGGTGTAGCCATGTGTAAAAGTAGCCATATGCTACGACGAGCCTTTAAGAAGATGGAGGAGCACTGCAGCAATCCCAAGGACAATCAGCTGAGCGAGTCCGGTGGGACTGTCGGTAGCTGCAGTTATAAGCGCAGCAGAGTCTTCCAGAGCCCAAGCAACTTTGGCAGAGCTCCACTCGGCAGCGTGTCGTTGTGCACCACACAACTGCAAGTGTATCTAAACGTGTGGCAATAGCCAATCCGTGACATAACCTTCTATTCGGTGTCGTAACATGTACATGAGCATCAGCAAGGATCAGATACCTTCCCCCTCTCTTCAAGGCATCATCTTCTCCAGCGCTGCAACATGGCTGAGCCCCACATGAAGACGGCGGGCGTGGCCCAGTATATCCGCCACCAGGACGACGTGCCGGCCAACGCCATCGCGCCCACAGACACCGTGGTGGCCGAGTTCAAGCAGCTCAAGATGCGCCGCAAGTACCGCTACGTGCTGTTCCGGATCGAGGCCGACAAGGTGGTTGTGGACGGCACGGCGCCGCCCTCCGCCACGTTCGCCGACTTCAACGCGGCGCTGCCCGACTCGGACTGTCGCTATGCCGTGTACGACCACGAGTTCCTCACGCCCGACGGCCGCAAGTCCAGCAAACTCTTCTTCGTCACGTGGATCCCGCAGAACTCGCACCCGGGCTTCAAGATGGCCTACACACACGCCAAGAGCGCCATTCAGAGCGTGTGCGAAGGCTGCTTCGAAGTCAGTGCCGTCATCAAGAAGGAGGTCGCGCAGGGGATGGACATCACGGACGGCGCCGCCTCCGACTCGGACAGCGAGTTCGAGGACGACTAAAAGCAACAACAGTAGAAAGCTCGGGGTCTGGACACAAGGCTGCATTGTGCCTACGGTCTATGCGGCAGCGTGTGGTCTGTCGTCTATCAATCCAAGCTGTCCAGAACACGTTGCTCCGTTGCCTTCGTCTTGTTTTCTCCATGGTGCGTTTTACTTTGACGACGTGGCCTTGAGATGCTGCCGCTGCTTGTTGCGCATCGCCAGCATTTGCTTCTTGAGCGCGCGCTCCGCCTCCAGGTTGACGCGCTTGCGCTCCTTCTCGCGGTGTTCTTGCGCCTCGTGCTCCGCGCGCTTGCGTTTCTCATTGCGTGCCTTCTCCACGGCTCGGGTGTGCTTGATGTACACAAAGCGAGTGTACTCCTGCGTGAGCATGCGCAGCACCGCCACGCCGGGTCCGCTGCGGTGGACAAGCATATCGTGTGCGGTCTCCAGCTTGGTGAGCGCGTACGAATCGTACGGACGCACCAGACGCATAGCTTCGTCGAAAAGAGCCTGGACAGTCGTCGTCACGAGTGGGGTGTTGCTTGGCTTCGTAATAGGCGAGGATGCAGGGACTTGTGCAGAGGATTTTTCGGCTTCTGGTAGGGGACTAGCTGAACCATTGGTATCGGGGTTTGCGCTAGTCGCGGCCGATCCATTTGCACTCGGGGGTGTTGCTTCCTTGTTAGCAACGTCCTTTGGTACGGTCACAACCGAGGCAGCAGATGCAGCGGAGATGGTGCCAGCATTTGCCATATCATCAGAAACAGTGTGTTTGTCTTTGGCCGAAGAAGGTTTCTCCGATTGAACGTCTGCGGGAGAAGTAGCCGAAACTGGAGCTGGCAAAGGCTTGGGAACCGAAGCACCGACAAGGCGAATGATTTGGGCTACGCAAGTAAGCCACTTCGTTGTGCGCTGAACATTGATTCGGTCCATTTTGGGGGGTCCTAGCGCCTGGTGAGCTGCTGCATGCTGTACCGAAACACTGCCGTTCGGTTTCCAAGTGTCTGTCACTTTCATCGGCTTCCGAGCGGTCGAAGTTGATGCAGGGCCATAGGAATAACCAGTATGCCCCTTGGCACCAATAGGATTGATATAACAACCATTCTGCACAAACTTGCTCTCCTTCTTCTCAAAGTCCAGCGCTTTTGCCTCTTTGCGAGACGCAATGAGGCCACGCGCGTCAACAGGTGCTCGGCAGACTCCACAAATAATGTCATCGGTCATGCTGACGAGACCCTTAGGCAGTGTGACTTCTTTTCGCATACCGTTCTGCACAATCGATATCGCCTTCCGTTTCTTTTTGGCAGTGTTTCCCGCCACTGGTAAATACCGCTCGCGCTCACGGATGCTGGATCGGCGTTTCGTACATCTCCAGTGCTGGACGTGCGGAATGGCAGATTCGTCACCTCCAGCACAATAAAACAAGTGCTGTCTCTCGTGAAAGGGATCAAGACACACATCGCAAGTGTACTGCTGGCTGAATGGTCCAGGATATTTGGATAAATACCTCGGCGGGTTGAACAACCTCTCCAGTCGGCGGAACAGTTTCTTGTCATTAACAATATCTTGAGCGGGTGTTGAAGGCAATGCGTACACCTTTTCTAGCTGAGGGACGTGGTTCAAGAAGAACTGGAGTACCTGAAGATGTTTTACATTGTAGTCGGGCGGCTCAACCTTGCAAGTGCGCAGGCCCTTGTGGCAGTATCCAACAACCAGGGATGCAATGTCGCGAATCACAGCAGCAGCACTGGTATACTGCGGCAAATGTTTTGCAACAGTGCCAAATCGACGCATATCATCGCGTCCCACAAGCAACCGAATAGGACGCGTAATTAACTTGGCTAAAAGATCGCCGACGTCTTCAGTACAGTCGCGATGTCGGGCACAATATGCATGAAATTGCGGGATTCCAGCAGTCCGAAGCTCCACGTGACCATCGCCTTGGCGTGCGCACATGGCGTGAAAATATTGGGCACAATTAATCCGACGGCACTGTATCCGAACGCCAGCAGTCGAGTGACAGAAGCAGCACTCGTTCGGAGGGAATTCTCGCATCAATATTTCGTCAGCACTGGGCATACTCTCCATCGGTTGTTCATCCTGCTGAACATCCTCAATTTTCGCGGCTTCATCGTCCACAACATTCTCCACCGTCTCCTTCTCGGGTTCTTTTTTCTTGGGCGGCTTCTCGACACGTTTGCAGGTACCCTCCTTCGCTGTATGGGCAGCCAAACGGCGAGGATCCCAATTAATACACAGCACATGTCCAAACTTTGCCTCCTCTTCATCCGTCTCTTCACCACCTTCACACCCTCTCCATTGCCTCCAAAATGCAGCGTTCTTTGCGCCTTCCACAGCCTTCAACACTGCTTCTCCACCTGCCTTCCCGCAATACACACACTTGGTATCTCGTCGCACGACGCCCCGTCGACAGCAGTCACAATTCCAGCCAGAGCTCTCCATTGCTTCATCTTGTCTCGCTGTCTGTGCACTTGTTGCAGCTTCCTCCGCCGTCTCTAAGGCCGGCAACGCGTCAGAATAGCAGCTCAGGTGAACAGCGATATTGCAGCCCACGCACACGCGCAATTCGTCCCCACGAGAGGCGCTTTCCACGCGGTCGCACTCGCAACACGTAACAGTCCTATCTGCCGCCTGTTTCTCCTCCATTGTGACGTCCTCGGAGGCGTCAGGAGCCGCTTTTAAAGAGGCGTCCTGAGCACCAACCGCCGCGTTGGACTCGAGCGCGGATTTCTCGGGCTCCAGAGCCTCCATGGGCACATCGCAGGCTTCGTTGGGTGTGTCAGCGTCTTGCGCATCTTTTACGGCGTCCGGCTGCGGCGCAGACTCCGCCGGGGCGGCGCTGGACGCGTCCGCAGCGTCCGTCTCCTTGCGCGACCGCATACTTGCCGGCCGTTCGAGAGATAACTGCGCCCCCATCGGAATTGGCAGGAATAGGGGAGTCTATTTAGCGATTTGAGAATAGTCCGGACTATTATTTGTGACTGCAAGTTGAAGTTGCTGGAACATCATTAGCTGAAGTCCCGGTCCGGGAAGAGTTTGGGGGCCACGAGTGTCCAGGAAAAGAGGACGATGGTGATCCATTGCGCGACGACCTTGACCCACATGGAAATGTCGTTGAATGAGCTGGGATAACGAAAATGGTTAGTGGTTAAAATACTTTGGCCAGCATGAGGAATTGTTTGTGACGTACCCGTCGGCCGAGTCCCAGTCGGTGAGAACCATGGCCATGTAGAGTCCGGCGAGGCACATCATACTGTAGAACTGCCACGGTTCGTGTACGAGTTCTTTGGTTGGACGAGGAGGCTCGACACTTGCTCCCGACGGAGGATTTTCGTCCGAATGCTGCGCTGCGTGGTCGTCGACGACGACGACAACAGTAAATTGATGCTGATTGATACTGACAGGGGCGTCTCGAGGTGTGTGTGTACGTCCACGACGAACCAGCAACTTGGTGGCTGCGCTCGATGTTCGCCAACTTGTCCACGTCATGGCGAACGCTGCAATCAGTGCATTGACAATAACGCTGTCGGTATTTGACGAGGCTTCATCTTCTCGGGAAGGAGGTGGGTGGTCGCGGTGCTCGCAGGTTTTGTCAGGATTACTGACTAGCGCCTGCCAGCACATGAGCACCAGGTACGCCGAGATCACGCATGGTGGCAGTAAACCCACCTTCAGCCAGTTGGAGACTAGGAGGATAGAAGTATTAGAGTTTTTGGGCATACCATTCAAACGAGCAACAACGTGGGTAAATCTTACCGCATACGATGATCAAAAGGCCGGCGGCTACAGTCGTGATAGTCGTGAATGCAACGCCGACGGTGCAATCGCCAAATCGGATGTACTTAGGATCGTTATGCAGGGTTTGTTAGTGAAGTTGAAGAGTTTTGGCAAGATTAGACGCTCACTTACCAAGTAGGCGATGCCAACACCCACAGCAACTAGCGAACCTACGCACAGACCCAAGAATGCTCCCTTCCTGCAGTGAATACCTCAGTTAGCTCATGTAACTTGCACGATAGTGCTTAGGATGTAGTCAGCGTACCATAACCACACACTTCCAGCGCATGACCCTTTGCTCATTTCACCCTGCGCCCCGGCTTTTTCAGCGCGCTCGATCCCGTCTAGCAGTGTGTCTCGCACTTGGTCTGATAAGTAGTGCAGCAGTAAAAATGTTAAACTTCGGAATGGCAAGGTAGGCGTGCACAAACTTATTCTCACAAGAAGCGCTGACGATGGAAAATATCTGAAAGAAGATGAAAAAGCCGGATGCGACCCTCGTGAAAGGCACATACCCGTCAAAGAAGGCTAGTTGTAGCAAATGGAATCAATAAAAGCGAGTGAGTGTACGCTGAACCTTCCCCGTGCAGTTGATATGGAAAAATAAAACCCTTACAACTCGGAATGTAAAACGAGCCGATGAGCAGCGCAACCAACACAGGAACTTCAACCCAAGCCAGAATCTTCAATGCACGTGACCGCAGTTGTACCCAGCCAAAACGACTAAGAAGAGCGCGCATCAAGAAGAACATGGAGATGCTGAAGCTGGAGCGGAAGATCATCTGATTGCCTTCACAAGATGCGTTGAAAGTCTGGTCGCAATCGCTGAATGTGCCAAATGAAGACAGCAACCCTGGTACACAGGGGAGAGTATCGATTATATCGTTTACAGGAGAACAACATGCACTGCGTGCTCACACACTCACCTCTGCCAATTGTCTTGAACATGGTCGCGAAAATGGCGTTGCAGAAGAATAGCGCGATGTAGAGTCCTCGCAGCCAGTTGATTTCAATCTTGAACAGAGCAGGCATTGCCGTCGGCATTGTGTCTAGCAGGCCACTGTCAGATGCAGTTTGGTCAGCCTCCAAAGTAAGTGACTGCTACTTTTGACAAGCATGTGCAGTCGCAGTCAGTAAATATAGCGACCTTTCAGTACTTGTTTTCACAGGTTGATTAGAGCGGTACAGATGGATACATATCCATTGTCAGAGTCTTCACTGAACTTTTTGTGGTTCCAGTGGCCACAAACACAAACTCGGGCACCGAACCACGGCGGATCAAGGGTGACTTGTATGCACTAAAGCGCTTTGTCTTCCTGTATGACACACATGACTAACTGTAGCTCTCGTTCAAGGGCTGGCGATGATGACGAAGCGAGGGCGCTCCCAGTCCTCAGCAGACGAAGCGCCACCCACCAAGCGTGGAAACAGTGAGACTGCCAGTGATAACGGAGACCAAGAGCTCAATTCCATCGAGGACGCTTCAGCATTGGCAACTGCAGTCTCTAATGCCTCTATTGTGACGGAGAGCAATGAGGCAATTGCAGAACCTACAGAAGTTGCAGTAGAAGACCATGAGCAGGAGGTTGAGACGTTGGAGTCGGAAGTTCCGACCATTCTGGACAACACACAGCAGACGCAAAACGTGTCGGCGGTGGTGCCGGCCGTGGGGTTGATGGTCGTGGCGCCGGAGTTTACAGTTGTCCATGACTCGTGGGAGGACTTTGAAGAGGCCCTGAGGGCGTACGCCACAGCCACGTACCAGCTGTACGTGATCCGCTCGACGACGTCGGTGAAGCGCCGGAACTTGAAGATTGCTGAGAGTGCGGCGAAAGGAGACGCTTCAGGTTTGGTGAAGAAGGGGTTGGAGTTGGGGGTGGAACATAGTGGCACTTC
Organism: Phytophthora cryptogea; assembly: GCA_000468175.2. Lineage (NCBI taxonomy): Eukaryota > Oomycota > Peronosporomycetes > Peronosporales > Peronosporaceae > Phytophthora > Phytophthora cryptogea. Next base: position 56,626 of record AUWJ02030348.1, read on the forward strand.
AGTGGAGGAAGCGCCGGAGCGGACGCTGATCCCGGAACAGTTCCAATGGTACTCCAAGTCGCTTAAATGTACTCACGGATGGAAGGACCGCCATCGTGGCACTGGCAAACGGGGTTCGGGCGTGGTGAGATCAACAAGCTGTCCGGCCAAGATGTGCGTAACGCTACAGCATCGAGGGACAGGTTCTGGTGGCTGGAAAGTAGTTATGACCAAACATGTGCGGACGCATAACCACCAGCTATCGAAGGAGCTGTACTTGTACTACACTGAGAATCGGCGGATCTATGATCCAGAGCTGTTAGCTGTGGTTGGCGAGGAATCCATTGCTACTACCGAAAACGGGACTTCCCCCAACAACTTGGCTAATGCCCACCTGGCATCCCTGATCGACCAAGCTAATCAACGAGCTGGAGCTTTTCGCGTAATGGCATCCAGCGAAGACGGAGCCGCACAGATTCAGCAACCGGCTTCATCGATGGCATTTATTGTGTCTGAATTATCAACTTTATCAGCTGGTTCAAGCACTACCCCAAATGGCCGAGCAAGCAATCAACTTGTGCCACTTCCCGAGTCAAGCAGTGGAAACTTTGTGATTCGACCACGCATCACATCTGGAGCGATGTCAATTGCAACTCCCCCAGTAGGAGCACTGATTTTGACACCAGGGACGATCCCTTCTAAAGCCATGGATGGGGGAGGCTTTTGCGTGCCTCGAGTGTCGGTGAAATTGCATCCGTCTTGGGATGCTTTCCATGACTACATCGCGCAGTACTCGTTCGACACTGCTCAAGTATTTCGTACGCGATCAACTGTATCAGTTTCAGCAAGGAACGCAAAAATTCTGGCATCAATGGCAGCAAAGGCAGGGGTGGACACTCACAGTATAGCAAGTTATGCAAGTTATTCGGCAGCAACCCCTACATCACGCCTGATTCCGGAGGAGTACAAATGGTTCTCGAAGCTGTTGATATGCACATATGGTTGGAAACGCAGAGCACGAATCAAGGGTCCTCGAATTAACAATGATCATGATGAAGGTGGCCCGTGCCCAGCGATGCTGCTTGCTAGAATGGAGCGCAACGTCGATGGTGAGTGGAATGTCGTGATCAATCGTCAAGTTCAGGAGCACAACCACAAGTTAAATGGCCAGGCCGAGGAGATGGATGATAACAACCACGAGGCAGTTGCGCCTGCCGAGGATACTAGTGGCGAATTTGTGATGGCACCAACAGGTGCTTCAATTCCGGTTCACATGAGTCACAGCGTAGATACGGCTGCTCATTTGGAATCCGAAGCGATAGCCACTGAAGCAGGCATCGGGGTGCTCGCTATGCAGCCAACAGAACATCGTGAAATTGTCGTGCGTGTTCCCAAACTCCAGTCCGTGTTTAAGTCCTGGGATGATTTCCATGCCAGCCTCAAGCATTACTCTGACGCCACTTACCAGCTTTACCGCACAAGGACGACAAGCTCAGCAGGGGGAAGAAACAAAAAGATTGCACAAATGAAGCGGAGTGGGGATGATGGGAACGACGTCATAAGTGAAAGCACAAGTGATCCTGACTTGAATGGGGTTAATGTAGCCCGCAAAATTCCTGAGTCATGGCGATGGTACTCGAAGACTCTGACGTGCACACATGGCTGGAAGGAGCGGAACCGTGGAACAGGGAAGCGAAATGCACATGGCGTGCGCTCAACGGCCTGCCCAGTGAAGATCTGTGCTACCGTTCAATATGTGGCCCCAACCTCACGGTTAGCAAGTGATATTGAGCCTGTCGAAAAGGACGAGGTGTCTGATAATTGCTGGCGTGTTGTGGTGACGAAGCATGTTGTGGATCACAATCACAATTTGTCACGTGAGTTGTATCAACACTATTGCGAAAATCGCAGGATATATGACCGAGAACTACTTGCGATAGATGCGTCAAGCGAAGGGGCTGTGGTAAAGCGCAAGGTATATGAAAGCCCGGATCATGCCACTGCCGGCAATGAGCACTCCAGTGCTCAATCCGGCGAAGGTCCAATGGTTTTTCAGCCACCAGTGCTTTCTGCACAGTTCGAAGCAATGCCAGCAGAAGATGGAGTTCAAGCGCAATTTTTCGGCAACATGGTCGGAATCGGTGGTAATGCGACGACCGTCATGCAACAACCTGCTAGTGCGATTTCCACCTCGGCTGCTGGTATGACTCAAACGATGGTGCCATCAGTCGTGCTACTGCCCTACAGCGCTCCATCCTTGTACGGTCAAAATCTGCGATCTCCAGCTCAACATCAGCGGCAGCAGCAGCAACAACAACAAGACCAACAACAGCAGCACGATGATAGCGTCCAAGATCATACTGTATTTGCAAGTAACATAACTGCAACCCAGACCAGAGAGACTGAAGGAACTGAAGGTGCTGCCACCTTGGCTGCAATTGCTGCTACGCAAGCCAGTATTCCGCTGCGAAACAATACCGGAATTGCCAGCTCAAGTGCGTCTTCCCACAGTATGATTGCAGGCCTCTGTCGGGTGCATGGGGCTATGACAGATCATAACGTACAGAAAAACGCTATTGAAAGCACTTCTGCTACGCAGTGCACGTGCCTTAGGAACGCGGGAGGGGGCAACTACATCGCGATTGTTCCTGCACGCGAGCCTCTAGCCTCCGCCGAGACCAGTTTTGATTCAAATGACGATACGATGTTGTATGCAGAGGACACGAATGGGGTGTGGCAACCTGCGTCGAACGTGGAGATTGAAAAGGTGACGAACGAAAACGGAGAGGTGATTTGGCGTGTGCCGCGCTTAGTGCGTCGGTATCCCACATGGGACGCCTTTCACAAGTGTTTGGACGCGTACTCGGCCGCAACGTTCCAACTGTATCGTGTTCGCACGACGTATTCGGTGAAGTCACGCAACACCCGCCTTCGCCAACTTGCTGCTAGCAGAGGGCTTACTGTGCGAGAGGCTGACGACGGCAGCGCAGGTACTCGCGAGGATACGGAACGAGATGGAGCTAATGGGTTGTCAAGGGCACACCTTGTGCCAGAACAATATGAATGGTACTCCAAGACATTTTTGTGCACGCACGGCTGGAAGCGCCGTAGTCGTGGTAGTGGCCAACGCGTCAGTCACAATGTTCGTGCAACTGAGTGCCCCGCCAAGGTGTGCGCCACCTTGCAGCGAACTGACGGTGCGACCAACTGGAGCATTGTAGTCACAAAGCATTTGACTGAGCACAACCACGAAATCTCGGAAGCAATCTACCAACAGTATTCAGAGGTTCGACGCGTGAAAGACCCGGAGGTGCTGATACAAGCGGAGCAGCTTTGGCGAGGTGGAGCTACTCGTCGCCGAGTGTTCGAGTTCCTCAAAGATCGATCTCCGAATCAAGTGATTCTTATGAAAGATGTTCACAATCTTGTGCAGCGATGGCAGTCCCAAGAGCGGCGTCCCCGACAAGACCACCAGCAGGATGAGGAGGACGACGTACAAGAGGAGCATGAGCAGTCAAATCAACTCGCTACAGTCGTTTCGTCTACTGGAAGTCATGACGACTCATCTTGGTTGTAATCTAACCTCGTCATGTTTGACAAGCCGTTCGGATCAATGGAAACTGCTGCTAGACGGAGGGACACTTCTCGTTTTGCTTTGTAGGATTCAAGTCGGGTACGTGGACGGATTTCAATGTCTTCAGCGTTCTTCCAAGGTGGCGACTTTGTAGAGCTCTTGAGTGCCCAAGGCAAGTCTCCTGCCGCTGCGTGGAAGCTCCAAGGGAAGATTTCAAAGACTTTCGAGAAAGGGATTAAGGGCAACGCGTTCCAGTTTGAAGGTAGCTCTGAGACGAAGATGCAGCTGCCCAAAACTGCGTCATCTTCACTTGGTCTCGCGCAGCGGTTTGTCGTGCTGCAGCTCCTGGTGCCGTTTACTCGGTCGTTCTCTGTGGAAATCTGCTTCTCGGACTTCCAGAAGGTGCGTCGGCGATTCGTCGTAGCTTCAGCTTTTCGCGAGACAGCACGCACAACACTTCATGTTCAGCTTCCTTTAAGCGCTGCTGATGTACCCCGGGATCAGTGGATCAATCTTGTATTTGATCTTCTATCCCTGTCAGAGATGCATTTCCCAGGTACCGGCTATCGCTCAATGGAGTCCATTTGTGTCGGAGGAAGCTGCCGCCTCAAGAGAATTTTTACGATGAAAGACGCCCCTGCTCCATCACGCGGCTCACAAGTTGTCCAGCATGCAGATATACGGGATATTCCTCGTCAGTTCGTGTTTTCAGCAACACAGCATGGTGTTAGCGGAGCTCTCCCTTTACCGACATTGTATTTTACGATGCAGAAGGCTTCGGGTGCTCATGAAGGCCCTGGCACTACCAGCACGATGAAGGCTGAAACTACGAAGTCTTGTCGCCGCAGCCAAACTGCACCGATGAAAGCTCAGACTAAAGCGGCCAAAGAACGAACAGGGCGTCCAGCAAGTGAGATGCATCAACGCAAATTGACGCATCCAGAGTCTGCCACACACACGGCGGCAAACAGTACCAAAACTGTCGGTCGAGAACCGCAGCGTTTGCGTACGCCTGCCAGAGTGAGCATCGCAGGCAGCAAACTTCGCCAGCCGCAGTCAAGGCTTTCCAAAGCGGTGGTGGTATCTAAGCAGCCTAGCGTTTTGCAGCAGACCGAATTGGCGGGGATTGCTGTAGCTGTCAGCTCGCCAAGTCGTGCATTCGAGGAGGAGCACATTCCTGAACTCCAAGAGAATGACTTGCCTAGAAATTTATCACCCGTACGGGCGAGTCGATCCGGTTTAGACAAGCACCAAGAAGAAAGAAGGTCTGCTGATCCCCCTCCACAGACAGAATGCATGTCTCCAAGGTGGGGCCAAAACCAAGGCAACGGGCTTTCGAACTTGCTGTCGTCTTCGACTGATGAAGTTCAACAACAACGAATGCAGAGTCAGAGCCTTCGTCAATCCATCCTGGGGGAAATACAACAAAAACTGGCAAGCTTGGAAGACGAAGACGAGCGAGAAGATCAGCGCAACCGCGAGCTGTTTTTGCGTCACACGTCGCTGCACAGCGGGGAATGGCATCTACAGCAGCTTCGTGATAAGGATCTACATAGTGACGATGGGGCTCTGCTGTCAGACGATGAAAGTGATCGTATTCAGCTGAGCTCATCTTGGAGGCGCAAATTTAACGATTCAAACACAAACGTTATGGTTGTGTCCACAGAGATGAAACAGCGTCGCAGCCATGAAGTCATTCCACCAAGGATATCCCGTAGTATCACTGACAAGGATACTATGTTCTCGTTTTCATCATCAGTCGAGCAAAAGACGCCTTCTGCTTTGAAAAGTACGGCCAGGCTGTTCGACTTTGACTCGTTGCTGCAGGATGCAAAGCCACCCACTCCATTGCTGGACGATGAGCAAGCACGTTCAAGTATTAAGTCGGAGTTACATGGCCATCCGTGTGCTGGCGTTGAAAACAAAAGTACAATCATGGATACTGAACACGATGCAGATGATCTCGAGCTCGTAAAGCTTTTAGCGGCCAAACGATCGGCAAGACACTTAACACCACCGTCTGAAGTATCTTGCTTGACAGGTGAAGATGTCCTGCCCAACGAAAAAGAAAGCATCTCAGCAATCTCCAACAAAGACAACGATCCTAGGGACGAAGAACAGTTATCTGATCAACATGGCATTACAAGTGTAGAGGATGAAAGGGGTGACTGGGTTGTTGTTGAAAACAATCTTGAGGATGGACATGAAGAAGCTTCAAATGACAACCCACGTGACCAAGAAAAGGAGTGGCACTTAACACCGTCAGGTATTCAAGAAGAAGAGTCCGATAGCGGTTCAGGAGATGAGGACAACGCGCTATCAATCGACTTGTAAGTTGTGTTATTTTCTATCATGGATGTGTGTATTATGCATTAATGATTATCTATCTTCTCTATTTTCGCTCATGCGTACTTGCAGAACTAGCGAGCTCAGCGCTAGTGGACGGAATTTCCGTGACCTCGAAGATGAAGGCGACCTCGAAAGCTCAGTGAACCCCAAGACTATAGAAATTGCAGACAAACCCAAGCCAGAGAGCAATCGCGGCAGCTATGAGTCCTCGCATGCCTCCAGCTTCGACTTCGGTCTGTTCATTGTTGCCTGAATGGGCTGATCGTGTTTTGATGCTAACTCGTCGATTTCTCGTTTGCAGAAGACCTTGTGGAAGATGCCGAATCTACATGTAGTAATGAACGTATCGAAGAGGGTGAAAACCGCGCGGACTACGGCGATACTTTGCAAAATCCAGTCTCGGCAATGGCACGACGGTCGAAAGAATTTACATTGAAGCCTTCTAGCAGTCCTCCAAGAAACCAAACCACTCACGAGCATCGAGAGCTACCGACAGAATTGGGGTCACTGAAGTCACCGCTGGTGGATTATCCTGCTTCAACAGGAGCTCGAAGCAAGCTACTGCATAAATCTTCGTCGGAGCGGCCTTCTGAGCCATCACACTCCGTTGATCTGTCATCATCGTTATCTTCTCGGCGCTTGCAGACACTTCTCGAGTCGACGGACTGGACAGCTGAGCTTAATGCACAGACAAGTACCTCACTCGTTAGTGGCCACCCCACCCCACCATTCGCACGAAGCAGTGACCGAAGACGGAAAACTGCTGGAAGCTCGGACCCGAAAACGCCGGTGTCGAAAGCGCGACCGCTATCCCGCCCACAGACTCCATCGACTTCATCCATTGAGCTAGTATATGACCCGCTTTTGCGGTGCTACTACGATCCCATTGCCAACAAATACTACGCACTAGCCGAATAGGTTGTGAGTCTCGGCAATCTCTGCAATAGATATTCTTTCAAACGGTTCGTGTACAAGCACTCAGCTTGCATCTAGTTAAATATATCAACCATCATCGGTCCCAAGTAGCATGTTTGAGACGCTGCGGCGCGAACGTGGCGAGATTGGTTCTTCTGGGATAGTATTTTGTGCTAAAGTGTCACGCTGCCGCCGCACACCGAGATCGCGGATCACGTCTTTGATCATGTGAGGTTTGAATTCTTCCGACAGTGATGCCCAAAACTCACGGTTTGCCAGCAAGGTGCGGTAGGCTACGGAATTAACGTTAACAAGAATCTGCGCCCAAACGCTGAACAGTGGGCAAACGATGAAATCAGCAAAACCAACTTGCATCTTCTTGAGCACAATTGTGTCGCGGTCCATGAAAGGTGATACTGGGAGCCCAAGCTGCTTCTCCATTTCTCCCTGGACAAAGAACTCTTCCACGACGCGGTCTGTCCAGCGCAGCATCGTCTCGCGTTCTTTTGCTGGGTTGGAAACGTCACATGTATGGAGAATCATCTTCAGCAGCAATTTTTTGTCGCCCACGTTCTTTATCAAAACTGAACCATCGTTCAGAGCAGCCGGCAGAATATTGGTCTTGAAAAGCGCTACATCTTCAAAGTGCTTAGCCATATCCGTTGCTAATACCATCTGAATGAGCATATCGCGCGCGTACTTAAAATCATCCGGCGCTAGATGCCCTAAAATATTAAGGTCGGAATTCTTCATCACCAAAAACGACTGAGCCACGTGAAAGTTCTCGAGAACCGCGTGGTCGTTGTAACGCAGAGCGATTTCTGACGCTGTGGAGATGTGGAAACCATTGTTGAAGCCGTCATGCATAAAGTCGTGAATACCAGCGGCAATCAGAGCCAGAGCACGATCAAGTGGACGCAGGAATGGTCCAAGCTCGGGTTGAATCAAGAAGTAGTGCACGGTCTGCATCACATCAGCAGCATGGATTGAATTGTGGTACGGGTTCGTTGCAATATATCCGCGTTGAATCTCCATCAGAAAATTAACCAGGAGACTGCCTTCGATGTCAAGTGCTTGACAAGGAGCATCACGGAGCAAGTGATGACCAATATAGCACAGTGCGTTTCCACCCGATACAACATGCACTCGGAAGACATCAAAAGTCCACGAGTTTACACCTTGGAGCAGGTTCTGCAATTCAAATTCTGAAGCCGAGTCCAGCGTCGGAAGAAGGTCTCGCATGGTCGTTCCGCGATTCGCATGAGAGAGCGAGTGTTCGTGATGGTGTCGATGCGGCGACTGAGGCTTGGATACACCACCTCCACTTCCATCCGAACTTCCACTCCCGACGACATTGTGGTGGTCATCCTCCATGTCAGTGGAGCTTCCTAACGACGACCTCCGACGTTTGCGGTTCGGACTGGTCGAGTTATCCTCATCTTCCACGTCAGGTAACACTTTGTTGGTATCATTCACACGCAGAACTTCCCCGCGTAACCAGTTCTGTGTGTCGTTATCGACACCGTCGACTGCGAGCAAGTCTTCATTAGCATCGTACAGCCTGTTGTTCTTGATAGCATCGATCGCAAAGTCCAGACCATCTCTGAGTGACGGGCGGATTGCAGGATGGAACCTCAACTCGTTTAGTATCCTCAGCACGTGCTCTACAGGTGACGTGATCGCCCCCTTGTTCAGATGTATAAGGTTCATGGACTTGGATCTCTGCTTAACCCGCTCAAAGACCACGAGCACGCGAAGCACTCGTAAAATAACGCGTAGCCTCAAAATCTTGACGACAACCGACGACGTGGAGCCCATGGCCGCCACCACGCCCAGCACGAAGCTGACGACAATGACCAGCGCGTCAAAGAGCGCCCACACGTCCCGCAGGTAGTGCAGTCCGTACGCGAAGACCTTGAGCAAGATCTCCAGTAGTAAAATGGAGCCCACCGTGATGTCCGTGACGTCGATGGCCAGCTTGTACGACAGCAGCGTGTCGTCCGCCATCGTGAGCTGCACCGTCACGAAGACGCCGTAGCAGAGCACGATCATGACGAAGAACAGCTCGACGCTCAGCAGCCGCATGAACTCGCCCACGGCCAAGCGGACACGGTGCATGAGGCGCATGTGCGTCACGCCGCTCTCTCTCCGCTTGGTTAGGTCGTTGCCTCCCGCGCCGCGCCGTTTGTTGCTGCGGACTTCGGAGCTGGGCTGCGCGCCTTGTCCTTGTGGGGCGCTGTCGGCGGGCGCGACGGCGCGTGAGCGGCGCTCGCCATACGGAGAGCGGCGCAGGAACCGCGACAAGGTCTGGCGCTTGGGTCTGCAGGCACTGGAGGGCGGATGAGCCGGGGCCGAGGGCGGAGGCACAGACGGCGACGACTCGCCCGACATGGCGAGGCGTGTTCAATGAGCAGCGCAGCGTGAGAGCGGCGTTCCTCCCTAGCTCAGCTCAGCCACGGACTGCCCGTGGGCGCGTGCAGTGAACGTTGCGTCAGTTGTCTTGGGGTCTTGTCGGCGCTATTGCTATTAATAGCTGGATGAAGAGCTATTGATAGCCGGCTCGAAGAGGCACAAATAGGTAGAAGAATTGTACGAAAGGACGCGCAGCCTGCGAGACGGCATGGAAGATGACGCAGCGGAGGTTCCGAGCGGTTAAAACTGCCACCTTTGGACGGAGGTTTCTTGTTGCGAGTATTGCTGGGTGGTGTATTCATGGACTGCGTTTCAAGGAGGTGCTGAGCTAATTGCGGTGGGCTGCATTGAGTTGCAGGATTTGGACCGGTCACGGCCTTGAAGTTGACCAGGCTGTGCAAGCGCACGCACGTAGCATCAGGACCTGGCTGATCACCAGACGCGGGCAACCTCTTCTCGGTGTGCTGCGGCAGCTTCACGTCTTCTGAAGAAGGTAGTTCATGGCCACCACTGTTGTGACGCCCTCTGCTTGACTGTCAACCAAAACAGACAGGAACACTATAGCGTCTCCGTTCTACAGCGTGAATGCACGCCATTTGCACCGGAAAAGAGGTTTACGCTCGTTGAAGTCACGCTTGGCACGACGGACTTTCACGGCATCGAGTCTATTGCTACATGTATTAGGACCCTGCTAAGCACGTAGCTTGCGTCTTTCAGCTTGCACCGATCCTTCCCGAGCGTTTCGCTGTGCAAATCCAATTGAAAGGCATATCCTGCCATTGAAAAGGCACTGACACGCATGCATCCATGATGCCAGAGGTGCGGCCTTTGTCAACGACCAGTGCGATCACTGCGAAAGAGATCTCTGCATCCATCCCGCCGCTCCGTCTCGAGTGCCACCGCGACGACCATTTGCCAGCGCTGGCATTCTGAGCATTTTCGACGGGTCGGGCCTGTGTATCTACGACCCAAACGCGCAAATAGGTCACGTCATTTGAGTGCCTTCCATATTCCCCTCTTGGCCTTTGTATAGACGAGCCCATTTCCGAAGAAGAAAAAGGTCCCATACAAACCGCGAGTCAGTCAGTCACTCCCACAACTTCAAAGCAACCAGCAGCAGCAGCAGCAGCAGCAGCAGCGAATCCCTTCCAGCCCACGCGCCTTCCCGCTCCTTCTCCTTGGTCACCCGTTCGGGGTCTGCCAGCCTCTCGCCATGCACCGCACGCGCCACTCGTCGCTCGACTACCTCAGCGGCGGCGCGGCCTCACAGGAAGAATGGTCCGAGTTCCTGTCCACGAGCATGATGGCGCTGTCCACGGCCGACGCCGAGGGTTCTCCGCCGCCTGCCTCGCCCACGCGCCGTCGTCACCACACCCCAAGTACCGACATCGGCGTCGGCCGTCGCCCCGCCAAGCCGCGCGGCATGTCCATGAACGAGGTCTTGTCGTCTCCGCCCCCTCTGCCTGCGGACGCCTGGCGCCCGTTGGGTCGGCGCGTGGCCTCCCCGACGCTGGCGCGGTCCTCGTCCAGCTCCGGGTCGCCGTCGCCCCCGTCGTCAATGGACAACCAGACGGAGCACTTCCGAGCGGTGGACGCCCGCGTGACCGTCATGTCGACGTCCTCGTCCACGTTCGGACGTCTTGGCAGCAGCTCCTCGTTGAGAGGAGGCCTGGACGCGGGGGACGCCAAGCTCAAACACGCCGCCAGCTTCCGCGGAGTCGCGAGCTCGTGTCTGTCGTCCTCGGGCTCGTCGTTCTACGACTCGTCGTCTGATGAAGAGCAACAGGAGCCAGGGTCGCCGCTGTCGAACCAGTTGGAAGCAGGCGCGGTACCGGCCCCACCCGTGGACCCGTCGTACGCCGAGTCGTGTCTTCCAGTGCTGTCCCAACTGCCTCGACCACCGAGAAGCATCAGTGTGGACAGCGGCAGCGGCGCCCGGGCGGCGTCGCTCGCGCACGTCAAGTCCCCTGTGCTTGGCAACCGCAAGGACGCGCAGACGTGGCAGCTGCAGGACGAAGAGTTTCTCATGACGTCGCCCCGCTTTGGATCGTCGCTCCGGAACAGGGAGGGGACCAGCACCCACGTGGATCTGTTCCGTGGAAACAGTGTTGGCTCGCTGCTTTCCACGTACGTTTGCTGTCTTGTGGTAAAGTGGGTTGGTAGTGGTTGTGGTCTAACGTGGCTTTTGTTGCTATGATTGCAGTGATGCCAGCAACCAGTTTGACGACGAGTTCCAGGGGCACCCGAGGTGAGTCAAAGGAAAAGGCCACTTGCAATTGGTTTAATTTGCTGGATTCTGACACCATTGCTGGTACTTGGTGCATCCAGGTTGACGAAGGATTCGCGCGCCTCGTCGGTGGATCTAACGCTGGATCGTTCACGCGGGATGAACCCTCCTCTGCCTCCGCCGCAGGAACCACTGCAGCGTTTGCGCGCCCGGTCGTTTTCGTACTCTGCGGCGTATGGCTCCTCTGGGTACAACCCGTTCAACAACAAGCAGTACGGTCCTCCTCCCCACCACCAACAGCAATTCCAGCAGCAACAGCAGGCGATGGGGCAAGATTTCCCGCAGACTCTTCGCAGCTTCCATTCTGGCAATGGCATGATGCAATCTGGGCAGCCGCAGCCCCCCCCAGCAGGAATTCGCCCCCCGCGTGTCAGCATTCCTACGGATTCTCCGATGCACCAATACCAGGTTTGTCTATCTGTCATTATTGATTTAGATTTGCCGACATCACTAATGAACGTGGACTGCAACCTCAACTTTTCCTCAGTATGGGCCTCCCATGCCGTATCGCCGGTACTCCGATGCGTTCGCAATGCCGCCGTACCCGGACTCATACAACGGCGAGCAACAGGAAAACCAGTCGCGCCAGGGCAACACGGGTCGTGGCATGCGCTCGTACAGCGTGGAGTATGGTAACTATCCATCGACTCGCCAAGTGCGCAGCCAATCGATGGAAGGTCCTCAGCTCTTTGGTTCTGCCCCGCCCATGGAGTACCCGCCGTCCTTAAGCCGCAGCAATTCAGCTGGCGTGGGTTTCGATTGGTCTCGTGGCCGCATGGACTCGGCGCCTCCGCTGCCGCCGGATGTGCGTTCCAACAGTGGCAATGGTGCTTCTCACTACCCACCCCCACCACCCGAAGCCTATTACGACGTAGAATTCAAGCGGGGGAGACAAGAGGTGTTTGCTGGTCGTGCCGCTTTCAAGCCCGGTGAATATGTGAAGGTGCGTTCAGGTGACTCATATGTCATTTCGCTGCATGCTAACTAACGCAACGCTGTGCATGAACGTAGGTGGAGGCTGACCGTGGTGAAGATATCGGTCGTATCGTGCAGCGAACTACGGACTTGTCGAAACTTGGATCAGGAAATGATTCTGGGGGTCCAGGTGAAGAGTCCATGGGGCGCACCAAGCGCCATGACCTCCCAACGAAGAAAATTATTTGTGTCGCAAGTCAACGTGAATGTGAAATGCTAAGCGAGCAGGTAAGGAAATCGTGGACATGCGCACGAACCATTCATGTGCTGATTTAATCACGTTTTGTGGTATGTTCATCACAGCGTAAAGAAGAGCACGAGGTGTTTGAGGTCTGCAAGAGTAAAGTGCGTCAGCGTTTGCTCCCGATGAATGTGATCGATGCCGAGTATCAGTTTGACCGTCACAAGCTGACTTTTTTCTTCGAAGCTGACCGGTAAGTGATGAGTTTTCACATGCACCAAGTCTTCCGGTGCACCCGTTCTAACGTTGTCTCTAACTGGAATGGTATCGTCGTGCGTGTTTTAGCCGTATCGACTTCCGCGAGCTCGTGCGCGATCTCTTTGCTATCTACAAGACGCGAATCTGGCTGCAGCAGGTCGTCCCCTCCGGAAAGAAAGCGGGGAATGATCCCGAGGCCAACTAATTGCCACACACCAACACCGCCAGGTGCGTGCTAGAGCCTCCCAGCGACTTGGCACAATCATGTATTTCAGTCGCCCAGCCCGGGTGATCCGCCGTTCGATATCTCGAGCTCGGGATGCGACGACCTCGAGACCGGACCATACATAGACAACACGAGAAGGGCGTGGTCAACCGATAAGCTTGGCGCCCAATCTGCAGCAGCACACGACGACAAGCATGACAACCCTATTTGAACTCAGAAACAAGAAGCAGCAGCGAGAAATGCAGGGAGAGGACATTTTAGATGGCGATTTAGACGGTATGTTAGAACTGGTGACGTTCGCGCGCAATAGAATGCTTTTGCTTCAGCTCGCGTGTGCAGCTTTGGTTCTCCGAGGACAGGCCGAGAGGATCAGAATCATCGACACCCATGGTATCCGCATCTTTGATAGCAGACGGCTCCGACAAGAAGCACCGGCCACCAACAAGACACTGGACGCAATGGTACGCTCTCCATGAGGCCGTACTATTACAAGAGCCTCTCAATAGCTAGTCGGTGCCCGTTTCCAACCTGTCTCCGGCTTGAAAGCGGTGCAGTTGCTTTAACGCTGACCACGCGCAGGCTTCCTGGTGCGTTCACGCTTCATCCAAAACGCATTCCTGGAAAACCGCCATCAAGTTTCCATTGAAGCAACGGACAGACGGCCCTCCGTTTTCGTGGGGTGCTCGCCGTCATTCCTAGATATCAAGCGCGCTGCAATGAGGGACGAGCTCCGTGACGTCGACGAGGAGCGAGGCGAGACACCGGACCACGGCATTTCGACGGAAACGACGGCTGGGCAAGGGCGCTATGTGGTGCCGTTCACCATGTCAAGAGAGGAGGAGGCGGTCGGGATGGAGATGGCTCGCTCGCAATTGGCACAACTGATGGAGGAGTGTGCTGCACCCAGTGAAGTAGCAACGGATTCGGCGGCGTCCTGGACTCGAGTCAAGTCTCGGAAGAAGTCGACGGGGGTTCAGCTTTGGGAGAAACGCTCTGTGAAAACCAAGCGTGAGTCCAAGAAGAAGTGGGGATCGTTTGCAGATTCTAGTGCAGCAGGCGACAATGGACCCGTGACGTACAGCGTTCGAAGCAGCTCGACAGTGAACGCACCACTAGACATGGTCCTCAAGACGTTGGACGCGTCGGTGGCGACTGCACATCGGTCGTTCACCAGAATCATCTATGGTAACCTTGTTGCCGACACGTCGGTGCTTTTCCACAGCTCAACGCTAGGTGCAGATTTTCTGGCGGAGAATGAGAACGATAGCTTCGAAACGTTAGCTGTACGCTGGCTTGTGTGCCGATGCAGTAACCCCATGGTCTCCGACTGCGATTTTTGCCTGCAGGAGTACACTAAACGACACTCGATCGATGAATTAGCCATGAATGGTGACCACTACAACAACAACAAGTACCAGGAGGATGGCAATGATGAAACTAGAAGAGTTGGATCCAGTCGTGAAGGCCTGCACGCGATGGATGAGATGCCGGCAGCTTACAAACTGTTTCGGTCAATGGAGACAAGGCACTGTCCAGAGCTGTTGGAGTCGCATCGCGTTGTTCGCAGCAAGGTCCCTCTTGGAGGATTTCTTTTGTATCCTACAGGTAGCAGCGACAAAACGGATGTCGTGTTCTACATGAGCATTGCACAGGACCGAGGTGGCAACTGCAATGGTTCTACGTCACATTCGTCGCCTATGCTAACGCAGTGCAGCGACCGGCAATTCCGAGCACTTCAGAGCGTCGTGAGGCAGATGGCCTTGCAGATCGATCGCTTGAATAACGCTGTCGACTCGTATAAAATGAGCCTGCACCTGGAGTCTTTACGCACCTTGCAGTGGGTCCGTAACGCTGAGAGATCTGAGTGCGTCGTGTGCTGCCGAAGATTTCATCAGCTCACCCGACGACGACATCACTGTCGATTGTGCGGAGAAGTTATTTGTCGTGAGTGCTCGGTTCATAAGGATGTGGATCTCCCCACGTTCGGCCCGACAATGCTACGGATCTGCACGGGTTGCAACAGAATTCATTCTTCTTCACGGCCGAATGTTCCTTCAGAGCCAGAAGTCTCTTCTTCACCGGAAAAATCTCGAAGACGTCGGGCACCCATAGCAACACGTCATGGAGTTGAGAAATCCGAGCAGGCCCGTGTTGCAGTTCCTGTGGCTCCAATTTCTGACATTCCTCTACGGCGACGCAGCTCTACCGTGGGCAGAGATACTACTAAAACCAATGTGAGTGAGATGCAAGCCCGTGAGCTGGCTGACCGGAGGTTTGTGACAGCGTTAGGAGAAGCCCAACGGAGAAATGCGTCGGAGCAAGCAGCGAGTTGTCCGAAGCCAGTGGCATCTCCGGTCATTGAGCGCCGGTACTTCGCAAACAAATGGGCAGGCGCACGGATGATGTCGAAATCTCCCGTAACGACAGCTCCCAACACGCCAAAGGCAACAACTCCTTCGCCGATGGGCATCAGCCGTTCATCATCGGAGACCTTTTCATTTTCCCCACCTTCGCAGGCACCAAAGCTGCACACGCGCTTTCCATCGTACGCAGGATCTGAAGATGAAGACAAGTTCGATATTGCCGGACTGAGTCCAAACCATCGATGGTCGATGGCCACATCAACCAGATCCGTCTACGCTGTGAAAAATGGTATTCTGGCAGACAACAATTCAGTGAAGAGCAATCAACAGCCTGCCAGCACCACCACTTCGATCCACGTGACTGCTAGAAGTCAACAAGATCGACCGTTAGTTTACAGGAGCTTTGAGACGATGCAGCTGTACGAAGACATATTGCTCAAGCTCTGCGAGAACTCGGCTTCCGTGCGAAACTCCAAGTTTGTAGCGTTGACCCTGTTTACTCGAGCGACTCAAGTGAACCAGACGAGCGGAGTTGATACGGGCGAAGCGGCAGTCTACTACCTGAAGGTGAATGGTAGGGCCAAGATGATGAAAGTCGCAGCGAACATGCGCTGCTGCGATCCAGTGCTGCAGCTTCAGAAGCCCGTTATCACACGAAACACGTGGGCGCTCGACGGAAAATCTCCCGTTCACCCGTCCGGCTACGACTTCCGGCAGCTTCCGATCGTCATGGGCCCACAGCAGGCCAGATTCTACGCTGGTGTGCCGCTCACCGACTCCAAGAAGCGCTACCGCTACGGCGCGCTTGCTGTCTTTGACGCAGCAATTAATCCCGGTGAAGATGATGACCTACCAATGAAGAAAACGCTCCAGGCACTTCAGGTGTGCGCCCGCGAGGCTGTGATAGCTGTGGATGAAAGGAGGAAGGAGCTCGAGCTACGGACCTTTCTCCAAGCACCCTTGATCCAGCTACGACAGTCCGAGCCAGCGATCCATCTCAGCATGGAGATCTCGCAATCAAGTCCTCGCTGGCGAGACATCGTCGAGCAGGAAAGCCTAGATGGTGATAGTGACGACAACGATGACATCGATGAAGCCCAGCGCCGACTCGAGTACGAGCTCAGAAACGTTCCGACGAAGAGTGGGCCCGAGTTTCACAGCAGCAGCGGCAGCAGTAGCGCCAGCAAGGCTCGCGTCGAATACTTCCACAGCAAGATGCAAGAGTTAGTTCGTCAGGCGCAAGACACGCAGGCGCAAATGGTCGAGAACTCGCTCGTCATGGAGCGCCACGGCGTCCCCATCCTCTGATCCCAACAGCAGATCCCCTTAATTATCAGTCAGTCTCGAGCCATGCACCGCTCGGGCAATACATGCTCTGCGTGTTACTCTCTTTTGAGGTTCTCTACACTACGACGTCTCTTCACTTGTCCTGGAAGAACTCGTACGTCTTGTTGCGCAGCGCCAGCACCTTGGAGTTCCATCCTTCACGCACGTACGTGTAGTACTCGTGCTCCCGACTCGGCAGTGGCTCGTATCGCTCCTCGTTGCGCGTCTTGAGCTGCGAAATGCACCACGTTTTAGAGATATTGACACATTTCTAGGCAGTTTTTAGCGTACATGGTCGCCGTGGAAGCTCTCCTTGACCTGGCTCACCGAGTACAGCACCACGTTCTCGCGCTCCAGCAGCTGGAACCTGACGGCGCCGTAGCGCAGCCCGCCCAGCGCCACTCCGGCCACGAACGCACTCAAGGACATGTTGCTCTCACGTCGGACGCGGTCCCCACGATCAAATGCGAAACAGTGACACGGCAAAACAGTGACACCCTCTCGAACTCGCAGTCTCGGGTTTTGTATGGGCATACTGGGGCTATATATGTAATTTAGTTGTGTCGATTCCGAGTTCCGAAATATAGAGAAGCACGACTTCTCC
>KV744446.1:0-13903 GCA_000468175.2 Phytophthora cryptogea
AGCTCTCCGTGGGGATTGGCTGGCTATGTTTTGGAAGATGCTATCCTTTCAGGGAAGCTTCCTGATAAATCTTCTCAGATAACAGCAAGCCAATGGATGCTAATTGAACGGATGTGCTATTACAACCCTCGTGAACGCCCTTCTGCTGGAGAAATTGTCCGTAAACTGAAAAGGTTGTGTGACGAAACCTCAGCCCCCAGTGATTTTTCTGGTTCCAATAAATCCGTGCAGTCGTGGTATAATTTGAGTGATGCTGTTGTTGTTTCAACAACGGTATCAAGTCTTCTCGCAGAAATAAAGGAGATGTGCCAGGACTCAAACGAGGCAAACGACATGTTCCGCGGAGTGTTCGAGCGCCTAGACAGTATGTTGGAGTCCCTCAATAAGAGGTACAGAAACATGTCCGGAGATATCGTGCATCGCTACTGTATCATACTGCTCTACTTGCATAGACGACTGAGCACGTTAACAGTTGTACACTCAAATTCCGAAGCT
Source organism: Phytophthora cryptogea (assembly GCA_000468175.2). Classification (NCBI taxonomy): domain Eukaryota; phylum Oomycota; class Peronosporomycetes; order Peronosporales; family Peronosporaceae; genus Phytophthora; species Phytophthora cryptogea. Next base: position 496 of record KV744446.1, read on the forward strand.
CGTTTTGCTGCAGACCGACAACTGTTAGTTGAAGTTTTTGCTTTGCACAAAGATATCGATCTTCTCATGAGCCTTATAGAGCTAACTCTTGAAGATACGGTGCACGTATGGCGACAAAAGTGGGAGGCGCGTCGCAACCAGCAAGTGAACGCATTTCTGAAGAGTTTGCGAGATGCTAAAAGGCCTGGTGGGTCGGTCAAAAAACAAAATGAAGATGATTTGGTTTACGCGCGGTGTGAGCTTCACAAAGTTCCGAGGAATTTTTTGATGAGCGATGAAGGTGGTGTTTCTGAAGCAAAACGATTGCTGGCCTCTCAATGGACGAAAATGGTCTCAAAGTGGTTTATTCCTGAATATGATGTCGAATTGGACAACTTGGGCCAATTTTCTAGTGGGCAAGTTGGGTCCACCTATTGTGGAAAATGGAATCAAGCCCAGGTATTAGTGGAAAAAATTGGAACGGATTTTCAGACAGAGGCCTTAGCTTGTTACGTGGAAACTTGGTACAAGCTGCACCATCCTCATGTGGTGAAATTGTTCGGGGCATGCCACGTCAGACAGCCGTTTCTTGTGTGCGAGTATACGAACGAGCAGCTCGATCAGCATTTACTCTCACATCCAAACAAAGTGTGCGAAAAGTTGTATGAGGCTGCTCTGGGGCTTCGGTACCTTCATGCAAAGCAAGTAATTCATGGCAACCTGAATGATACCAGCATTGTCCTTGGCATAGATGGCTGCGTGAAGCTAACCAAATTTTGTTTGAATATCTCGCATCTACGAACGGATGAATTTAATGAAGAGCCTGAGTCAGAGAAAGATAGTGGTGTGAAAATGAGCATCAGCCACGCGCAATGGCATTCCCCTGAGGTATTAGACGGCCAAAAAGCGACAGAATTCTCAGATATTTACTCGTTTGGAAAATTCATCCTTCACGTTATAAATGTGACGGCTGCGAGTCAAATTACACATTTTGAGCAACAATTGCGTGATGTCGTCGCTCTGATGTGCTGTGCCAACCCTCTAGGCCGTCCCTCAGCATCGGAGGTTGTGCGAAGACTTGAAGTATTTACCGATGAATATCGGCAGCGCAAACTCCAATCAGGAGAGTTGGATATGGTGCCATTGTGTTGGAGTACCCTTGGTGGGTTTCGCATTTGCTCCAGAAACTCTACTGTCACAGTATCAAGCCTTCTTGCTGAGATTAGTGACAATTACACAGCAACGGTGGTGACCCGCGATGTGTATGAACGACTTGTGGATATATTCAGTCAGCTGAAATCCAAGTGGGGCAAACCATCACAGCACCTCGTTGAGCAGTTCGTTAGCATTCTTCAGACGATTCATACAAACTGTGAAAGCTGGCGTCAGTTGGATTGCCAAGACCACATGTACTCTGCTTCAATCCACAGAAATCTCGACAGCTTCATGAACTACACACTCATGTCTCGTTCAGGCTCGCTACACCAGCGGGGTGGGCAGCTAGAGTTACCACCGGTTGAGAAACACCAGGACCAAATGGCGTTTGGTTTGCACTCTATCCTTGAAGGTGATCAAAAAGAGAATGAGAGTAGTTGGACGAGTTTAAGCGTTGGGCTTAGTGCAGCAGGGTTGTCAACAAGCCTTGAGGAGGACTATTCGAGTACTGAAAGCGTTGTGCCATCTCTGACAGAATCGAAGTATGAAAACTGGTTCATTCCCGAGTACGAGATTGCTTTTGTCGATACCAACGTATTCAGTAGAGGCGGATTTGGGAAGGTGTTCTACGGCACGTGGAGGCGAGCAAACGTGGTAGTTAAAACTGTGGAACTGAAGACCGAGAAACAACAGCTTGCATTCCTCAATGAAGTGAAAATATGGCACAAACTGAGCCACCCTCATGTGGTTCAGTTGTTTGGTGCGTGCCATGTCCAACGACCATTTTTCGTATGTGAGAACGCAAAGGGTGGTCAATTGGACCAATATCTGAAGATCCATCCTGGTGAGGTGTGGAATAAACTGTACGAAGCTGCAGTGGGGTTGCAGTATCTTCACGAAATGGGCGTGATTCATGGTGATCTAAAGTGTAACAACATTTTGATCGGGGCTGACGGGCTAGCGAAGCTGACTGATTTTGGGTTAAGTAGAATGTTGTTAGACGGGTCCGTTGAAAGCTTCGTGCCAGGCTCGTCCGCAGCAATTCGATGGAAAGCTCCTGAAGTTTTGCGCGGGGACAAGGTGACATTCGCGTCCGACATCTATTCATTCGGGATGTGTATTCTTGAAGCAACAAGTAGAGCGTATCCCTGGGGGGGCACGCTGGAAGTTGGAAGCGTCAAGCACCATGTCCTGCATTTACGAAAGATCCCAATGCGACCGCTAAATTGTAGCGAAACCATGTATCGACAGGTTGAGCGAATGTGCGCGTTCGATTCCGACGATCGTATCTCGGCTGCAGATGTGGTTCGGAGGCTTGAAGTGTTTACACAATTATTCGTGGAATCGGAGAAGGGCACTGCAGCTTTGGCGAAGCTAGATGAAATGCCAAAAGTGTGGGTCAACTTGGATGATGCTGTCGTTATAACATCATCATTTGGATCAACTGTTTCATATCTGCTCGCCAGCATTGAAGAAATGTGCCAAGGATCAACAGTAATGGACACTATGAATCGAGAAGTGTTCAACCGATTGGCGGTTGTGTTCAGCCAACTGAAAACTCAGCAGAGCACGCTTACACACGACATTATTCAGAAATACGGCGATATTCTGCACTTCTTCAACAGTCAGCTGGAAAAGAAACGTGGCGATCATTTGTCAGGAGCGAGTTTCATCGCAACGACTCGTCTCGGAATCGATACGTCCCTTTCAGTGCACCGCGATGTGGATATGTTTGTGAGTACTGTGCATTTGTCCTTGTCCAAAAGCGAACGTGAATGGCGAAATCAGTGGGAACTTCGTCGAAGAGAGCAGCAGCACCAAGTATCCAACAAATTGAACAGCTTACTCGCGCTTTTAACGAACATGGAAGATGAAGAGAATAAGAGCAATATTCTGCAACTGCTTCGCCTCGAGCTGATGATGCGTCCTCCGAGCTGTGCATTAGAGTATGGCTCCATGGGCCTTACTTGGCATGCGGTAGCTGCATCATTGACCGCAGCAACTCCAGATTGGTTCATTCCCGACTACGAAGTCAGCAAACCTGAAGAATTCAGCAGGGGGGGATTTAGCACGGTCTTTCTTGGTGAATGGAAACATGTTCGAGTTGTGGTTAAAGCGGTTGGTCGTGATCCCTTCCGTGAATTTGCCAGCTTCAGTTTCAGTCCAAGTGCAAGCGAAGATGCCTCGAGCTCTATTGATGATCCGCAGCGTCATCAACATGATGATGACATGAAGTACTTTTTAAATGAAGTGCAAATCTGGTGTCAACTGCGCCATCCTCACGTGGTGCAGTTGTATGGCGCGTGTCATATCGATAAGATGTTTTTCGTGTGCGAGTACGCCGAGCACGGGACTCTAAATCACTATTTACGCAATCATCCAGAAGAGGTATGGAAGAAATTGTACGAGGCAGCGTTGGGTTTGAAATATCTGCATTCCAAGGGGGTGGTCCATTGCGATCTCAAATGCAACAACATCCTGGTTGGCAGGGATTTTCGTGCAAAGTTAGCGGATTTTGGTTTGAGTGTATTCAAAGGCAACTCGCCAGAAATTAATCCGTTAGCCATCGGTGCAATCCGCTGGAAAGCGCCAGAAGTGCTACGTGGTGAGAAATCTTCATTCGCTTCCGACATTTACTCGTTTGGGATGTGCATCCTCGAGGCAGGGACGGGAACGTATCCGTGGAGAGTAGGCATCTCTGATGAGGTTGTCAAGTATCACGTACTTCAAAACAAAAGCCTTCCCCCGCGTCCTGAGAACTTCAGTGATGAAGAGTTCACTCTGGTACAGCGCATGTGCACATTCAACCCAGAAGAGAGAATCAGCATCAATGAGGTCGTCAAGACACTGGACGCGTTATGACAGCGAGCCAACCACTAAATGTATCCATAATACCAAAAGTACCTCAGAATCAGAAAGCTGCGATCTTTTTGACTGTCGTACTTAGTCGTGGGTATAGTCAGCTCAAGTGTTTCCCTGTTGTCTCAGCCTCATTCCGCAATCTGCCAGGTAGTGCGCAAGTGGGTCGAGAGTGTTGGTCCATGCAGTTCCGCCTATCAGCTGCCGTGGCGCTCGCGCTCTCGGCGTCCGCACAGGCCGCTTCCTCTTTGCTGCGCATCCCTCTCACGGCCACGACGCAGCAGCGCAGCGCCCAGCAGCTGCTGCAGTTCCACACGCAGCCCAGCGACGCCGTGACGCGCAACGACGTGCAAGTGGAGAGCGTCCTGAGCAGCCTGCGCGTCCTGCAGGACGGCGACAAGCGGCTGCGAGCGCAGGACGTGCTTCTCAACGCGCAACAGCTGGAGGCCGAGGGCCACGTGCCGCTGGAGAACTTCATGGAGTTTCAGTTCTTCGGCCCCATCGCCATCGGCACGCCCCCGCAGGAGGTCCTCGTGTGCTTCGACACGGGCTCGAGCGACCTGTGGGTGCCCGGCAAGAAGTGCGACGAGTGCGCGGGACAGGACAGGTTCAACCACTCGCGGTCCAGCACGTACCACGAGAGCACGAGTCATCCAGCGTTCGCAGTGCAGTACGGGAGCGGCAAAGTGAGCGGCCATTTCGGACAGGATGTGGTGCATGTGGCGCAGTTTGAGGTGCAGGACACCACGGTGGGGATCGTCAGGACGGAGGAGGAGTCCATGGCCAGGATGAAGGCTGACGGACTGCTGGGCTTGGCGTTCGACGGACTCTCGACGTTCTCCCACCCGCCGCTCTTCTTTGCGTTGTTGGAGCAGTATCCGCAGCTGGACTCGGTCTTTGCCTTTTATCTGAGCCCAGACCCCAATACGAATGGGTCGGAGTTGCACCTCGGCGGCTACGACGAAGATTTCATGGGATCCATGCAGGCATCGTGGCAGATGACGGATGTGCTGCCACAATTTGGTCAATGGACGTTCTGGAGGATCCATTTGCACAGTGTTAACGTCGGCAAACACCGCAATGCTTGTGCAGATGGATGCGTGGCGTTTGTGGACTCGGGAACGTCGCTTATTGGCATCCCCGGGACGCTGTACTTGAATTTTCTGTATGAAGTGGCCACGTTCGCTCAAAACCAAGGCTGCTACTGTGGTTTTGTGCAGTACGGCTTCCAGTGCTTCCTTTGTGCACCGGAGGACTTCCCGCCGCTACGGATTGGCGTTGGAGGTCACCACTATTACGTCCTGGAAGGATCTGATTACACTCTTTGCGTTGGACTAACCTGTATAGTGTTGGTGCAACCGAGTGGCCAGGAGATGTGGGTGCTTGGCGATGTGTTCATGAAGAAATTTTATTCGCTGTACGACGTGAAGAAAAAACAAATGGGATTCGCATGTCCCGCCAACTCCACGCTGTGCGGAGTGGAAGATATCGAGAAGCCTGCAGGAGAGGGCAACGATGACGATCTGGTGTCTTCGAAGCAGTCGTCGCCGTTCTTCGAGAACAGCTTCAACATGTACGATATGGACACTCATGCGGTGCTGGTGCTGTTCTTGTCGGGCCTTTCGCTCGTTGGCTCGGGCTTCATCGTATCTTCGTTTGTGCAGTACCCAATTTTGCGGAGCTTCCGCTCGTTCTCGCTCTTCTTTTGGCTATCCGTGTGCACACTTGGCTATAACTTGACGCTATGGATTGCTGGAGTATGGAGAGCTCACCAGACTCACATTTTCTTCTGCGCTCTGCTGAAGAGCACTCAACAATTCTTTGGTACCGCAATTTTGCTTTTCAGTGCTGCGGTTGGTCTGGAGCTTATTCGTGCCGTGCGCTGGACTCATTCGAGCACCGTGGAGTACAAGTTTGTGTACCATGTCGTGATTTGGTGCTCTGCAGCATTTACCGGAGCATTCTCTTTGCTTACTGGTGTTATTGGCTTCTTGCCTGACGGAGCTGGTCCATGCCGAGCGTGCTTCGTGGGCCACAGTCCCGGTTGGGCTCGTGTCTTCCTGTTTTACCTGCCAGCGACACTAACACTTACCTTCGCGGGTACTGCTGTTTATCTTGCGTACACCGGTTCTTCTGGACAGTCGTTGCCGCCCCAGGCAGATCGCGCACGTCGCAGTAGCGGCCAGCTTCTGTCGAGTTGTGTGGCTACGGTCGCTGCTCTCTTCCTTCCGACTCTTTTCGGCTGGCTGCAAGCATTTGGCGCTGACTGGGTAACCTCCGGTTTCTTGCTGTACGTGTCGGAGCTGTGCTTCTATTCGCAAGGCTTGTTGAACGCGCTTTCATGGGCGTTCAACCCGTCGTACCGTGTCGCTCGATACCGTGGCGCGAATGCAACTGGAGGCGAGACCACGCGCCTTATGGGGCCGAATTAATGAGCTGCGAAGTCGTCGCAGTAAGACCGTATATCAACGCATTAGCTGAGCTACTTTCAAAACAATACAGCCTGGTGTTTTCTGCTTATAACGCTCGGTACAACTTTCAGTTGGTTGGGAACGCGTCAATAGCACCGTAGAAGTCCCAGAAGTCATCCCCGAGCAGCTCGAGATTGTCATCTTCGAGCCAGCTAGCCTGTTGGCAAATCAAGTTGTCCTCCACGACGTAGTCAATGTGGTCCTTGTGACGAACAGGAAGGTGTCCGCAGCCTGGTCGATGAGTATCCTTAGGCGAGGTGCACTTGACAGGTTGCGCCGTAGCGATTTTAGCTTCTGCTTTCGGGTTTGGAGGAATGCGTTTGAGCGCACCCAACCTCGTCACACTGTCTTGGCATACAAGATGGTTCTGCACCACGTAGTCTCGGTGGTTTCCATGCTGGATGGACAAATGTCCGCAGGAGCGATTGTGCCGCGAGTAGTCCAACAACGACGACACCGGCGTTGTCAAGCAAGCTTTCTCAACAGCAGATTTGCTCTGCTCGACTGGGGTGGTTGCTGCATTGCTGCTCATACCGTTCATGCTGAAATCACTGGTAGAATTGGAGGGGCCAAAGCTCACTGGTGTAGCGGGAGAAGCCGATAGACTCAGTTGGGCAGCAGAAGATGTAAGGTTAATAGCATCTCTGGCACTTCCAGCAGCAGTAGTAGTTGAGTTGGATATCAAAGCATTTGAAGCAAGAGTTGCTCCGTTGCCATCTTGCGCCACGAATGTCAGACTGTTTTCTGCAAGCGTTTGATCCATCGATGCAGCATTAGAAAGTGTTGAGTTGGTAGGCATCGCTTGAAGAACATTGATGGATGTCTCGCAGCTCGACACACTTGGATTCGACCCCACTGCCACCTTTGTTTCCAGGCTATTACTGCTGGGCGCCGCCGTAGCTGGAAATGCCGAGAAAAATTGTTCCATCATACTATCGGATCCGTTAAATATCGTTGATCCTGTAGAAGCCGTAGTGTCAGGGGGAGGAGGTCTCAGCTCGAGATGAGCCGGACAGCAACTCGAGGCCACAGACGTCGAAGGACGATGTGCTGGGAAGGCATCCAGCGTGAGTGGGCGAGTAAGATCCAAGGTCTCTTGTGAGAGCAGGAACGCGTCCAACGAGGAAAGTGCAGCAAAGCACGCAGGTGGAGAGTGAATATGGTTTTCAGGACACTTGAGCTCGTAGCGCATCGGCCGAGGGGCATCCAAGCATGCAGCAGTTGCCGACATCTTGCGTCGCCCGGTTGTGCAGGTGGTGGCAAGCGGCACGGGCACCTTCATGACTGGTGGCTCTGGTAGCAGCACGTCAGCATCCACAGCAGCGTCAGCGATCGAGTGGTTGGCAACAAAGGGCGCCGTGACATCGCTCGGACAGTCACAGCTCTCATCACCCGAATCAATCTTCTTGGGTGCTGACGTCGAGGCTCCAGCCTGACGCGGAGTCAGTTTACGTTTCTTGGTCTTGGCCTTTCCCGAGGCGTCCGCCTGCTCTTCATGCAGTCGCTGGTGCTTGTGCAGATCAAATTTGCGTGCAAAACTGCGGTCGCATCCAGGATACTCACACGCGAAGGGCTTCCTGCCTCTACAAAATACAAGAGCAAGAACCACAGTAAGAACTCCCAAACTACCAAGACAAAAGACCCTGCAACGAACAGCGTACGTGTGCGTCCGTTCGTGACTCAGGAGATCCGAGCGACGCGCGAAGCACTTGCCGCAGTCCTCGTACTTGCACCGGTAGGGCTTCTCGCCCGTATGCACGCGGTAGTGCACCTCCATGTCGGCCTTGCGCAGGAAGCGCTTGCCGCAGAACTTGCACGCGAACTTCTTGTCGCCGTTGTGGATATTGGCGTGGCGTTTGAGGTTGCCCTTGAGCTGGAACTCGCGTCCGCAGCCAGGGAACGTGCATCGAAAGACCTTCTTCTTGCCCTGTCCAGCTGATGGGGTGGAAGTGTCTGTGCTTTTAGGTGGGAGGGATGCACTGGAGCTGAGACCGTCGCGGTCCGAGAGAGACAGCGCGTCTACTTTGGCACTAAGAGCGAGTGGAGGCATCTCCATGTACTGCAATTGCTACGTGGCGTCTTCCTCTCGATGGCAGCGATTGTCGAATGAAATGCCAGTGGATCTCGAGGCGAATGCCCGCGAACCAGTGTCTGTATGCTAAAGAAAAGAGCTCTTCCCACGGATTGGCAAGTGCGGCCGCCGTCGGACAAATGCTAATGGAGACTGAACCCTAGACTGCTCTTGAAGCGTATGGCGCACGGCGAAAGAGGGGATAGAGAGCATTTTTGGCGGATCTAAGAGCAGCGAGGATTATTGTGCAGACAGCGAGGTTTGAGAAAGCAGACGTCGGACGAATGCTCGATGCGGGAACGCAAGCCATTCGTAGTGAATTTCATTATTGTAGACTGGAGATATTGGTTCGAAGGACCATGGGATTATAACTTACGTCAATCGTTTCAACGAACTTGTTCGACATCCTCCACAAATAACAATTGCGTTTGCTTTGAGACTAAGGTTGCATGACTGAGCCTTGCATTCGCTTACAGATGCTACACTACCTAGTAGTTGCAAGACCGAAAACAATCGCAGCAAAAGAGGCTTTTGCAACACGTGCGGGGATGCCAACACGCGTTTCGACACAACGTCCAAGCAGGGGAGGCCATTCAACCCGTTTGTCCGACGGCGGGCGGTAGATTCGCCCGCATTAATGTTTATGATGCCGAGCCCAAATCATTGAATCGCTTTGGCGTCAAGCTATTTCTAAACTGACTAAACACGAAACCTGTTGAACACCATTTAGCAAGGACTGCCGCGTGAGCCTAGAGTAGCAATCGCCCTTGGGTGCGAGTAAGATCAATATCCCTACTTGTCATCCCCCGGCAGAATTTAGCTCACAGTGCAAGCCTTTTACGTCAACATATTATATGTTGCGTTTGTAGGATACGTTTGGGATGGTTGCTGTCACAACAATGCATGTTTGTACTTGCCTTTTGAGCAGGCAACCTGTCTCTCCTCAACTTGAAGCCAAGTGGACTCTCTCAAACGTGATTGAACTGCCCTACCTTGACACCCGCCATCGGAAAACTGTGTCATTGCTGACACTATTGTTTCGACCTTCATCGACTCATGTAGATACATATCCCCCGACCAATGCAAGCACGCCATTAGCCTTGTACCCCTGCCATTTCAGCATGCCACTCAACTGTAATCACGGCCAATTTCGAAAACAGAAATGGAACGGAGTGCAATCTTCCTCTACACTTATCCTCCACTCCATAGCCATTGCTTCTCCATTTCTCACGCACTCACTTTAGCGCCGCAAACGCTCTCCTGCAGCTCTCCAACTCGCGTGACCATCAGATTCGTCTACAGTCCCGTGCTCTTCAACCGTCTGTGTCACTCAAATGAATCCCTCACTTGTCACTATCAAAGGTTGCACCAGACCTTCATTCCCATTCCGCACTCAAATGCGCGCCAAGAAGTCGACGAGCGGCGAGCAGGCAGCTTCCACGCCGCAGTTCAACCTCCAGGAGCAGCTCGCGTGGGCGGAGAAGGTAAGGACCGTGTAGCGGGTTCTCTGCGCTGTCGAATGGTGTCCTCCTCGCTCTCTAACTGTGCGCATTGGCTCTGTAATGACCCATTAATCGTCGGTACTAGGCGCCTACCAATACTCTGCAGCAATGCCTCAATTCCCACGTCATTGGGGCCTATTTGGACAGTCGCACGGCTCGTAAACAAGCGTAAGGGTCCTGTTGCGTCGCTGCTGCGCTTTTTCACGGTGAATCGGTGGCTCTGGAGACTAAATGAGCTTAAATTTGCGTGTTGTGGACCATTTTGTGGACTTTGAGCAGCGCTGACGACGGAGCAGCTGAGAAGGAGAACTGTCTAGAGACAATACAGAGAGGGCGAGATGCGCTGCAGAAGTTTCAGGCTTTGCGGGCGAGATCCAAGGCTTCTACGAAGCTCAAGGTGGTGCCGACGCCCAGGATCGCTCTGGGGACGATCCCAGTGATAAATACAGCGCCAGTTATGGCTCCAGTGGAGCACGTGAGGGAATATGGAGGTGGTGCGATGGGTAGAGGGGATACAGCGTCGTACACTGCTTCATCGGGCTTTCAGTTGACAGCAACGTCGAGTGACGTTGTGGATCTTACGAGGTCGACAACGCCGTCACCGCCCGTGAGTAGGGCCACCACAGGATATCAGGAAAGGGGAAACAGGATGCAGGCACAGTCTTCGGTGCAGCAGACGACGTACGCAGGATTGGATGATGAACCTGATTGTTTGTTCGACAACGTTGATGTGGACGCACTTGTTGCTAATCACCAGCGCGCGCGGAAACAGACAAAGCCTGCTGCCCCGCAGAGATCGCCGATGCTTTCAGATGAAAGTTTCGTCTCACCTCCATCTACACAGACCAGCGTTTCTCAAGAAGCAGGTGATGGGCTTGCCGACGAACTTCGTCAATCGATTAAACGGACACGAGAGTATTTGCGTAAAGTTCGTGAAGAGTGTGACGATGCATCACTCGAAGGAGAAGTGCCGGATTTTATGCAAAAGCGTCGATCCGAGTTGGAGCAGGAGCTGGAAGTGCTGAGTAGGCGATACAGAGAGTGCAAAGGTGCAGTGAAAGCGTCTCCATCGACCCGGAATGTGTCTCCTGCACACACACCGCCTCGGTCTGTACCGACGCCACAATCATTTAGTAGCTTGGGCGACGCATCAACGAATGCCCCCACCTGCTCTTGCGGAATGTCGACTGTTGAGGCCCGAGTGCAGCATGGACCAAACGCTCAGCGCCTTTATTATCGGTGCAGTACTTGCGGATTTCACTCGTGGGTAGATGACGCATCCGGCGCTGGTAGTGACCGCTTTTCGCACGGGGCGCAAACCCGTCAGCTTGTTGTGGAGCAACCGTGTGTTTCCGGTGACCCGAGTGTAAACTCAAAAATGCAGCGTGCCAAGCGAGTACTCCGAGACGTTTTTGGACACAATGCATTTCGGCCGAACCAGGAGCGAACAGTCATGGAGGCATTTAGTGGGCGAGATGTTTTCGTACTGATGCCAACTGGCGGTGGTAAAAGCCTCTGTTTTCAACTGCCTGCTTGTATTGATGACGGCGTGAGCATCGTTATTTCGCCTTTGGTCTCACTCATCCAAGATCAAGTGCAACAACTGGAGGCTCTAGATGTTGGTGTTGCAAATCTGAATGGAGACCAAGACTACGCAACAGTTCAGAAACCTATTTTCTCAGAGCTTTATTCCAACCAAATCCGCATCAAAATGCTCTACGTGACACCCGAGAAAATTGCATCAAGCAATGCGCTCAACAATCTGTTTGAATCACTCGAAAAGCGAGGCCTATTGGCTCGGTTCGTGATCGACGAAGCGCACTGCATTAGTCAATGGGGTCACGACTTCAGGAAAGACTACATGAATCTCGGCACATTGCGCTCAAAATTTCCGTCGGTGCGTGTCGCCTTGGCATGCAGAGTGTATCTTGTTGACCAGGTCCTAACCTTTTATTGTACGTGCAGGTTCCAATCATGGCGTTGACCGCAACTGCAAACACACAAACGGAGGCAGATATCGTTAAGAATCTGAAGCTGAACAATCCGTTCGTTACGCGTTCAAGCTTCAACAGGTAAGCCTGAAAAACTTGTAGTAAGGCGATTTACGTGCTCTTACTAATAATTTGGTATGTTAACGCAGACCAAACTTGACGTATGATGTGCGCAAAAAGACATCCAAGTTTATGAGCGAGATATCAGACTATGTTCGGAAACACATCGACGACTCTGGAATTATTTACTGGTACGCATCCTTACATTCCTGATTATTTTGTGCTAGCTATTCACTTGTTAATTCTGTTTGGCCTCGGAGTAGCTTATCGAAAAAGGACTGCGAACAGACAGCAGAAAAATTAATCAAGGCACTTGGGTTCGAAAACACTCGAAAAGCAAGTCAGATATCGTATTACCATGCTGGACTGGAGCCTGAGGACCGCGCTTATCGACACCATGAATGGAGCAAAGGCAAAATCAAGCTCATTTGTGCCACAGTGGCGTTTGGAATGGGCATCAACAAACCTGATGTGCGCTACGTGATCCATCACACGATTCCCCAGTCCGTAACACACTACTATCAAGTAAGTGCTGCTCCCATGGTGCCCTGGACATATTATTGCTAATGAATGGTGCCTTTGCAGGAAGCCGGTCGAGCAGGAAGAGATGGTGATGTTGCAAACTGCATCCTCTATTATTCGTTTCCGGATCTGGTATGTCTGTCGACCAAACATGTTGTTGTTGTTGTTACATATTCAGTGTATTAGGTCGCTAATTTATCTTTTATCCGCATGACATAGACTCGACGCCGAAAGCTCATTACGAAGGATCGAGAGAACATGCAACATCGCAACGTGCACTTGCAGAACCTCCGACGCATGACAGAGTTCTGCGAGAATCAAGTGGAATGTCGCCGAACGTCTCTTCTGGAGTATTTTGGCGAACACTTTGCAAGCGAGCAATGTCATGGTACTTGCGATAACTGCAAAAACAAGGCCTTGGGGATTACGTTCGAGAAGTCAGATGTTACCGAGGACTGCGTTGCTTTGACCGAGATGAGTATGTTACTACTTATTACTTAGTACTACTTAGTGTAGAGGCTGAATGATCTACTTTGTTCGTACTAATTGTGATGCTGCTCCCTTAGTCAAAAGTCTGCAAGAAGCCGGTGACCCTGCAACTGTCGTCCAGATCGCTCAAGTGTTTCTCGGCTTGGCTATAAAGGGCAGAGAATGGAAGCAAGATCAGTTCTCACAGCTTAGAGGGTTTGGCAAAGGCAAAGGACGGTACTCTCGCAGCGAGGTGGAGCGAATTCTGTATCACATGATTCTTCGACAATATCTGCGGGAAGTGGTAAGGTCAATTGGCTTGGTATTGTT